>JAAGKR010009960.1:0-24514 GCA_011419295.1 Clarias macrocephalus
ACACAGACAGACACACACACACACAGACAGACACACACACACACAGACAGACACACACACACACAGACAGACACACACACACACAGACACACACACACACACAGACAGACACACACACACACAGACAGACACACACACACAGACAGACACACACACACACACAGACAGACACACACACACACAGACAGACACACACACACACAGACAGACACACACACACAGACAGACACACACACACACAGACAGACACACACAGACAGACAGACACACACAGACAGACAGACACACACAGACAGACAGACACACACAGACAGACACACAAGTGCTTTGTATTGGCTACACAGAAAGTGCTTATACCCGGGAGTGCAATTCCGCGGATCAGCACCATGTGAAACGGGTCCTGGCTGTAATCTGGGTGTGACGGCTCGGGCGCTCCTATGGGCGACGCCCAGTCGTACAGAGCTCTGAGAGCCGGAAGCTTCCGCGGGGCGACGACAGAGAAATGGATTCCTCTCTGCAGGGGAAAGAGAAGGTTTGTCACAGAGACACACCACGCCCCAGCTCAGATCTTTAAACCGCGCGCCTGTGGCCACTCACGTCTCGGATGATCTGCACC
This sequence comes from Clarias macrocephalus, assembly GCA_011419295.1. NCBI lineage: Eukaryota > Metazoa > Chordata > Actinopteri > Siluriformes > Clariidae > Clarias > Clarias macrocephalus. Next base: position 617 of record JAAGKR010009960.1, read on the forward strand.
AGGCTGTCTGTGGTACAGCCCGTGTACGTGACGCTCTCGACGGCGGGTAGCAGGTACGGAGGAGAGTTACACAGCAGCACACACACCTTGTGAGTCTGACCACTGGAAAACAAGGGAGGGGGGGGGTTGGGGTCAATTAATCAGACCTTTTACAATTGCTGAAGGGTAAGAATGGCCACAAATACAGTAACGTAACTGACAGATTAAAAGGCCACGCCTCTACTATTATAACTGACAGATTAAAAGGCCACGCCTGTATTATTATAATTGACAGATGAAAAGGCCACGCCTCTACTATTATAACTGACAGATAAAAAGATCATATATCAATACATTGACCAATATCCCTTCACTAATATTAATGGACCCAGACCACTCCTCCTTTACGGAAACGTCCAGTTACGGGACGAATGAGTCTCATGAATAAGCCATGCCCCTTTACTGAAACAGAGGCCACGCCTCTGATAATGCCTTACTGTCTGATAAAAGACAATCAATGACTACATCAATAATAAAATACTCACATTTGTTCCCTCATTTTCTTGAAGTCGTCGAACAGCTGCAGCGCGACAGACAGCCCCTCGGCGATGAGGCTGCAGCTCTCGGCTCCGCCTCCCATAAACCTGACAGCACAGAACAGAGAACGTAGACACACACCAGGGTCTGGTGTTTCGTTTTCTTTTTCTTGAGACCATCATGTCTAGAGTTAGGGTCAGATAAAGGACTTACTGAATGCTGTCAATCCACGACACAAACTCGAAGGCGGAGCTCGTGGGGGCGTGACACTGGACGTAAGATTCGGGGGCGCAGTCCACCGTATTGAAGACGACCAGACCGTACTGCGTCCCTCCGTACTGTCAAAGAGAACCCTTCTCAGTTTACTCTACTCATACGCAAGAACTCAGAGTAACAGAAAGGACAAGCACCGACTCACGTCTCCTCCGAAGTCCGTTTCAGCGGGCGGACCTCCATTAAAGTACCTGCAGTGACGCAATCAGGAGGTTAACGAACTCGTAAAAGTGTACGCTCTGATTCTTTCATTAAAATCACAGGACTTACTCGATCGCTGGAAGGATGTAGTTCTTGCGCAGGGATTCGAAGTATGGTCCGAGGTTGGCCGTGCCCTCGATGACGAACACAACGTCCGAGACCTGCGAGGCGCCGGGTTTGGGCGCAGAGTCCATGAGGGTCACCATGAGCGCTGGGAATAAAAATGAAAATTCAGTTGAAGATGTTATTCTTATACAAATAGTCACAAGGTGGCGACACAGGCCAGAAACCTGACACAAGATACAAATCATCATAACGGTGTGCCTTGTTGTTTTTGCCTTGTGGGCGTGGCCTGTCCTGCAGATAATCAGTGTGGAACTGAAGTCACGAGCGGGGTGTGTGGGGTCATCGTTTAATCTGCAATATTATATACAGTATGTAGGGAACAATATAGTGCAAAATGTATGACTGTGCCCAATAAAGGGACTGATGACTTAAAACTGTGTGCTGGGCCACCGAGGCCTCAGTCTGACCCCACAGAGCAGTCGAATCCTGCTGTAAGACGCGAGCGAGTGGACAAGCTGTCCATTTAAGTGACTGATGTTTCCTTCAGCCATAGGATGAATATGTATGGGAGCGTTGTGTCTGGTTAAGAAACAGAACACACATATATGGGAGTATTGTGTTGGTGGGAACAGGATGTTGAAGAAGTGTCATGTGAACATATATGAGCGCGCATCTTAGAAGAGACGGGAGCTTGTCCTCTGCAGAGACACTGCTCGGCTGTATTCTGAAAAGAATAAAGTCTATTGTCCTCAACACCCCTGGTCTCCGGAGTGATCTTTGCTTCTTTGGTTAATCGTCCCTGAACTAGCTACAACACCAACTAGCCACGGATATTTATTCAATTATTAATATGGAAGTCTTTTTTTTTTTTTTTTTACCAATTTTGAAACGTCCTCTTTGAAATGTTCTGCTTCAACTTTACAATCAAACCTGGGGTTCACAATTCATTCTTAAAATTCTTTGAGAGATAGATAGTTTCACACATTAACTTTCGATAATTTATTTTTCATTAATTATCATTCAGATATACAGCTGTAATATTAATAATAATAATAATAATAATAATAATAACAACAACAACAGTGTAACAGACTGAGATCTCTCCCCACACTTTCAAAAATATTTTTATAAAAGATATTTTTGTTAATTATTATTATTTTAACATACAAATCCCTAGGCTCACTTTGAGTGGACAAAACACAAACCAGAATTTATTGCAGCACGTCACATGGCAAAGATCCACAAATGTGACAGATTTCCCCCTTTTTTGACAGAAACCCCAGATTTGACCACAAAAAAAAAAAAAATCCTCAATCCCCAAAATAAAAAAAATAAAAAAAACTGAACCTGTCAGAAAGCCGTCAACATGTGTTGATGTTCCAAACAGTGCAAAGCAAAGCAAAAAAAAAAAAAAAAACCTTGTTCCCTTTTCCAGCATGGGTTTATATACCTGAAGACCGCCGGGTTGCTCCTCCTCATTTCTTTATCTCATCTACTGTTTTATAAAATTTATTATTTATTAGTTATATTATAATTTATTCAGCTCCCTAATTGTTTCTTTTATATACAAGCACACTTTACTCTCCACCGCTCTTCTATCAGTCTCGTAATTATTCACTTCAATTCAATTAAGTTTTACTGTCATTGTTGTAAATAAAGTATAAATAACAGAGATATTCACGTGGTTGTCTAAGATCTCCTCCATGTCTTGGCGAGTTCCTCTTTTTGACCAAATTCTCTGTGACATTCCATCAGATCACTTCATGCCGCTCCAAACGTTCTTCTAACCTTCTACCATGTATAATGTACACGACCTTCAGGTGTCTGATTTCCCCCTCATTGGCCTGCGGTGTGCTTTAATCCCAACTCACCTGTGATTATGGTGATAATTCTGATAAGTGATGAATAATTATTTATTTGCTATGATTGAAATTCTGAAAAGGGGACGTTAGTCCATCTGTGAACCTCATTCCTGCTTCGTGCTGAGCTCAGCAGTTCTGAGAAGACGTTTCGGTCTCAATTTGGACCCTGAGCGCGAGACAGAATTTGCTTTACTCGACGAAATGTGTCTCTTTATAAACTCTGTCATCTACTACTCGTAGTCTGGATTAAATTCCTCTTTTCATATCTTACTTAAACATTACACTAATATAATATACATCCCTAGCAGCTAATCCCATCATATCATGTTAGTAATGACTTAACATTAGGTTCGTAAGGCCTAACCTTCACTTTTAATGTTGACTCGATTGAGATACAGAGACGAGCAAATGTATTCATACCCCTTGAACTTTTCCACAGTTTGTCACGTTAAAACCACAAAGTTAATGTATTTTATTGGAATTTTATGTGACAGACTGTCACAAAGTGACACATCATTGTGAAGTGGAAGGAAAATGATAAATGTTATTATTATTTTTTTTTTGTAGCATGCATTTGTATGTGACCTGCCGATTAATTTGCAAAGTTTAATTCTGGTTTCTATATCCCGGTTGCACTGCAATTCCATTTTATTTTATTGTATTTTTATTTTATCTGTATTTTATCTTTAAAAGTAAGTTTTTAAAAATATATATTTTTTCTATACTTCCCAAAACTCTCTTATTTCATACTTTATATTCTTAATGAAAATCTAATTTTTTAGGTCATCAGCATTCGTTTAAGCATTTCACTGCATATTACTTTGTGTAAGTGACAAAGTTTAAATTTGAAAAAAAATTTGTAGCGTGAAAAACAAAAAAAACCCACCAAATATCAGTAAAATCAATATCACGACTCATACTGTAGCTACAAACATTCCGTCACCTAAAATTAGGCAAAAATTTATCACAAGCCCAAGACACACTTTTTTAAGTCAGAAGTAATAAAAGTTGCCCAGTGACTGGAAACCGTTCAATCTGGCAACACTGCTGCTCAACCTTGACAAGTTTAAGTCTGATTTACTGTCTTCATTACTTTCAAAAATAGCGAAAGAAGAAGTAGCCTGTGAGCTTCGTGAGCCGTTACATTAATATCTAAGCAGCTGACGATACAGTTCTCGTCTCTCTGCCTCTGTCCTCATTCAAAGTAGACGTCTCTAAAAAAATACACTGCACATGAACTGAACCTGAACTGCACCGCCTTACGCTGTACTAGCAAACAGATATACAAGCTATAGAGAAATATGATGCAGAACAAAGATTATCGGTTAATAAATGTTTAAACAGGTTAAATCTTAACTGCAAGTAATTGATTAATGATGTCGTGATAACATCCCTGATTAAAACAGGTGAAGGTGGAAAAAATACATTAATCTGAGCTGTTATAATCATATTGCTTGGTTAGTTTGTTACATTTGAGCCAAATTTGGTGCAAACTCAGCAGGTGCCGTTTTTCAGATGGGCCCGTGGGGGATGTCGGGGAAAGTTCACACCAACTAAGAAAGTTCTGTCAGCTGCTCCGGACGGATTTGTGACCTTTGAAAAACCTTGCGGTGTCCTCGGATGGGTGTTTGTCGAGCATGTTGGTCTGCGTTCCTGTTCAAAGTTCAGGAGTTGATCTGTGAAATTTGTGGTAAACATGTTCTCTTTATTTCTAAAGGGGTTCAGTGGAATTTTACTGGTTCCACAGAGGGTCAAACATATTAATTTAAATATCCGTCCTCTAGTTCTCTGAAACAGAAGTGAGAAGCATCGCGCACGTGAAAACTAATCTCCCGCTTGAGAAAATGCACATTATAAACAAGTCGGAAAGCTCCAATAACACAAATACAATTAGGATACAAAGGACTCTGTCACCGTGACGTGCAACAAATGTCTTTCCACAATTGTATGTGAAGGGGAAACACATCAACCCTCACAATGAGCCCAGTGAGAACAAACGGGATGAAGGTAAAAGCAGAGGGATGCACCGTGTTTAATGCACCGTTGAGGGCGTCGTAACACACTAGGAGAACAGCGCTATCTGTTCCTTCCACTTGCGTGAGCTCACAGACGCCCCCGATTGGCCGTAGATCCGTAATTACTATGAGAGCACCAAGTTCCTCCCATCCCTCCCTGTTGAGAGAGCTCGGCCAATCCTCAGGTCCGAGAGGCTACAGCATACCAGGATGATGGGGCGAGCACTTTACCACCTGTTTATTTATTTTTGTTTTTAATAAAAAGCCATTTTTAAACCACCATTTTTGTGACCAAAATTGTGTACAATTTAAAAGTATTGATTTGGCACAGGTATTGTAAATAAATTAATATATATATATATATATACACACACACACACACACACACACACACACACACACAGTACAGAGCAAAAGTTTGGACACCCCTTCTCATTCAGCGAGTTTTCTTTCTTGTGTTCTTTCTTGTGTTCTTTAGCCCAAACGCGTCTCTTCTGCTTGTCGCCTGTCCTTAGCAGTGGTTTCCTAGCAGATCTTCTACCATGAAGGCCTGATTCACACAGTCTCCTCTTAACAGTTGTTCTAGAGACGTGTCTGCTGCTAGAACTCTGTGTGCCATTGACCTGCTCTCTGATCTGAGCTGCTGTTAACCTGCGATTTCTGAGGCTGGTGACTCGGATGAACTTATCCTCCGCAGCAGAGGCGACTCTCGGTCTTCCTTTCCTGGGCTGGTCCGCATGTGAGCCAGTTTCTTTGTAGCGCTTGATGCTTTTTGTCACTGCACTTGGGGACACTTTCAAAATTTTCCCAATTTTTCCGACTGACTGACCTTCATTTCTTAAAGTAATGATGCCGCTCGTTTTTCTTCACTTAGCTGCTTTTTTCTTGCCATAATACAAATTCAACCTCTTTGAATGAGGAGGTGTCCAAACTTTTGCTCTGTACTGTGTATATTATTATTATTATTTTAATCTTTTAACGGTCTTAACTGTCATTCAGATGAAACTTGGCCAATTTAGATTTCACATGAAAAGACAAACCTGAAAAAGTGTATCATTCTAAAATGCTAAATTGTTACATGGTTACAGACACTACAGATTTTGGGGTGAAAAATCCTTCATTTTGCACAGAATGCTTTCATTTAAGCAACAGCTTTTTACAGATCATATGCTTCTAGAAGCTAACACCAACTTTAGTATCAATATTCATAAAGAAATATGATTAATTTGCATTTTAAATAATTATTGTTTGAAGTAGAGCTGGAACGATTCCTTGAGTAAATCGAGTAATTCGATTACAAAAAATGATCGAGGCAAAATCTTCTGCCTTGAAGTTTCGTTTAATTAATTTTAAAAGCTTGCGTTTTGTTTTTGCGCAATTCTTTGTTGGCAGCACGCTTTTGACACAGTGCACTTCCGGGTGCAAACCGCCAGTAAACACCAACGAAGAAGAAGCGCTTACGTCACCCACAAAGCGGACGCAAACAGCTGTGTATTGATTTGAGGGAGCGTCCTGTACTGTTGCGGGCCAAGAGAAGAAGAAAGCCGCAAGAGAAAACGACAGACATTGTCAGTAAAGGCTTATGTTATGCCTGAGGTGTAGATTTTGAAACTTTTAGTTGCACAACTTAGTGTTTTTGTGTAATTATTTATTTTAATGTGTGCCTTAGGTTTTTTTGTCCTTTTTTTTTTTTTGCATCCGAGAAAAGGCTTTAAAATAAGCATGTATGGTGCTGTAATGCACTTAATTAATCTCAGTCAACTTTAATACCCCTGTCTCACCCACGCGGTTTCTCACTGCGAGTCAAACCGCATAGGTGAGAGACGGGTATAAGCGAGTCCTTGTATTGTGAATAATGAAAATGTTTATTTTTGATAAAATGCTGCATGCATTTAAAAAATAAAAGTAGATTTTTCTAAAAAGAAAACCAATGAATCTTTGTTTCTCTTATATATTTTTCATTGCTGTTTAATTAAGCAAAAGTGCGTTTTATCCGATTACTCGATTAATCGATTACATTTTTGGTAGAATACTCGATTACTAAAATATTCGATAGCTACAGCCCTAGTTTGAAGCGAGACATTATAACGCTGAAAAATCGCAGTTTTTGGGGCACGTATAATATCATCTCTCTAAAACGGCTAAAGTTAGCAACTTGTCATTTTTAGAGAAGTGAGATTGGTGACTTCCATGCTGCATAAACTTCAGCTTCTTTGGCGTACATTTTCTGTGTGTGTATACAGCTGTGTTTTGGCCGACTGCAGTTATGAACGCTCAGCATCTCATCTTTAAAGTTGGAACAAGCTGGAAGAGACGCATTTGTCCGTGTGAACCGTACACACAATCATTCACCAACAGCACCTGCACGTTACAGAAAGTCATCGCCACGTCCCCCGTCCAGTCCTGACCTCGATCCACGACACCTCCACATGGAGTTCCTGGGAGGCCGGCGATTCAGATGAGAATCAGACATCGGAAAATATTTAATCATGGGAAAACTGTCTAGTAGTTCTACTCTGTGATTAAGTGCATTAGTGTATCAGGGCATTCTGTAGGGAAATAAAGGGAGTTTTAATGAATTTAATAAAAATCCCTTTTAATAAAGGGAGTTGCTCTGTACAATCAAAAGTCCCGGCTTGACTCAAACACCCAGTGTAGCCTCCCAGTTTAGCTAGCAGTCAAGTTTCTGAGACGTCCTAAACAGGTTTTAGACTTTACAACTTATTGTTTTATTTAATTGAGTCAATAGTGATAAAACCCCCAAAATTACAATAAACACTTGGGTTAATGTTATGAAGGGTCGTTTAGAGACAAATGTTACCACATAAAATAAGTTACTCCATCGTTACTCGGTGTATGAAGCACTCAAATCTGTGTTTAAGTCACTATTTTACAGATTTTAAAGGTTTTAAAGAGATTTTCCTCGCCAGGACTGCATTGAAACTAAACTCAACATGGCTGTATCGCAAATCGCTCCAGATTGCACAACAAGTGCACTAAGTACCTTCGGAAAGCCAGCTCTTAGCACCCGGATGTAAGCACGCCTACATAGTGTGCAGCGCCCCGATTGGGACAGACTACAGGCTAGTTTTTATTTAGCTAAACAGAAGAAGAAGAAGCTTTAACCCGAGAACTTACCTTGCGGTAATAATGCACCCAGGCAAGTGATAAATCAGGATTAAACTAATCCGAGCACTCAGAATCGATTCATCTAGCACCACTTTGAGTAGTTATGGCTTCCAGTGATGCGACATTTTTTTTTCTCCAGAAATATTCGACACTGGCGACAAAACCTTTAGATTTCTGAGTCGGTTATCGACACTGCAGACTGGAGGCAGGACGCGCAGGGCGACTAGTCAATACCTGAGCTAATCGAACCTACTATTCACTGTAAAACTAGATCATACTATAATCATTATATATCATTATATTAGCTGTAATATATTTTTTTAATGACTTAAATATGAACCATTAATATGTTGATATAATTTACTAATCTACATAAATAAAACACAATATTGCGTATTATATATTATTACAGGTTAAAGATATTATACTCTGTTCTTAGGACAACATTATCAGACTAACAGCTAATAAGTAAATCTTTCTTAACATTATTTTTTAAATGTATCCTTCAGTCAATGCAGTTCACTCAGTCACCACCAGAGGCCGAAAAACTCAAATCAATTTATATTATAGTATGAAAGAAAGTTTTTGTCTATACATTGGTTAGAACTGTACATTGGTTTCAATAATATCTTTACATTTCATACATTGGAGGACCAGAAACCAGAAAAAAAAATCTGTCAGTCTGTATGTATGTCTGTCCAGCCCGATTTTGTCACAACATCACACAAAACTGTCTGAACAGAATTGAATGAATGTCTTGCAGTACTTAGATATCTGCCTGAAGTTTAAACTGCACCAAAGTTTAACACCTGCACCAATAGATATTAATTAGAGAAGATAAAGTGAATATTTTTACTGGGATTAGTTCATATTTTCACTTTGGCTGAAATAACAGCGCTGAAGTGGTATAAGTGAATTTTAACCCGCTGGAGTCTTTTTAAGACAAAACTTCATCTTTATCTGATCGACTTTTTCCATTTCTCATCTGTGATTCTCTCTCCGATTACCGAACAGCGAGTGAATTTGTCTGACCACCAAAGAAGTACAACTTAGTGCAAACAAGGCATAAAAAACCTTTCTATATCCTCTCTTTCCCATTGATTATAATAAGATGAAATGACAGTAGATTCAAAATCTTGCTGTGAACTTGGTAAATTTTGTACAATTTCCTAATATTTAGCCACCCTACCAATCCAGTGAAACCCAAAACATATAATACTATCACATCAAACAAAATTTTGTAAAATTACATTTTTATCCATTTTTTATCTTTGTTGCAGACAGACATGTACGTGGGTTTCATCCTGAAATAATAATATCACTGCTTACTAGGGTTGGGTACCGAAAACTGGTTACGAATACGAATACGGCGCCAGTATCTATATAACCGGTATGTACCGGACCGAAACAGAACGCGAATTTCGGTGCCTTATTTCGGTGCCAGAATGCCTGAACTGTCGATTAATATATTTGTTCTCTGGGGCTCTGATGATGACACAGTTGTAATAAGGATTAGATTCATCAACACACATGATCGCTAGTAAAATTTAAATACTGCATTCATGGGGTGTCAGAAATTATCAGAAAAATTAATTATTTGCTTAATTAGAAAACTCTTAAAGACTTCAGAAATCCAAAACATTGTTGCAGTAATGTTACTGTCCATTTTATTTTTGTAGATTAAAAGTTTATTAGATTAGATAAAAAAATTAAAAGCACAAATCATCAGGAAATGAGACCATCCGAGATGCACGTGAACGCAGCCACTAATGTTACACTTGCTCTGATGGCAGCAGGTGGGCTACCGCTATCTTAACTGGCTAAATTAACTTTCGTTAAAATGCCTAAAACTAAACGGTCGAAAGTGTGGCTGTATTTCACAAGAAAGGATTCCGACACCGCGACGTGCAGTAAATGTTTTACAGCAGTTGCGTGTAAAGGGGGAAACACGTCAAATCTAATGAAACATTTGAGGGCAAGCGGAATAAACTTAAAAGCGGCGTGTTTAACAGCTTGTGAACAACAGCTGGCACTATCGGTGTGGACGACTCCAGCCCCAGTCATACCAACCGTAGCAAAAAGGAGTCCAGCGATTATAATGACGACAGCAGCCTTTCCGCAGGTTAGTAGGAGGCTACTGTAATGTTAATTACAAAATGCAAATCTCGCATTCATTCCAACAAATGGTCAAACGATTTGTAAAATACTAATGTAACATGGATTCTGTTTATAATTATGGCTTTCCAGCTAGTACTTAAACATTTAATATATTGTTCAATTTAAGTATTTAATTTTTTGTTCAATAAAAACATACTGTATTCTTGAGTTATCCACCATCATTTTGTGGCTTTTGCAAAGTATCAGTTCACGCACCGTTTTGACACCAGTACCGCTTTAAAAGTATCGATTCGGCACCAGTATTGAAAAAAACCCAAACGATACCCAAACGATACCCAACTTTACTGCTTACATTAAAGCTTATCAGATTATTTTTAGCTGTAACCTGTCTCTACAATCTCTTTAACCATCAATGATGGGTACTAACACTAGTGAAAAATAAGTACAGCGATACCTCGGCACATGAATTTAATCCATTCCGGAGGCATGTTCTAAAGTTGAAAATTCGTATTGCAAAACACATTTTCTCATAGGAAATAATATAAATGCAGATAATCCAATCCAGACATCCCAAAATATTACCAATAAAAAGCAAAAAAACATTGATATTGTGGGTTGACTCTTTTAAAAAAAAGCTTTTGCTGACTGGAAAATTAATAAAACTTTGTAAACTCACTTCCCTTGGCTTTCCACTGACGGAAACAAATTTTGAACGGTTCTCAGATGTACGCGCAACTTAGCTGGCGTTTGGTTCGGCTTGTTTGTTGTCGATACAAATTTCTTGCAAAATTTTAATTCTTGAGGTGAAAATTTGTAAGGGGCGGGCCAATGTTCCACTATAATCAATGTTAGACTTGCACCAGCGATCCTAAGGAAAAATTCCAGTTCCATCACACAAGATAAACTTATTACTCTAAATAATTTAATGAATATATAAATAAATAAATGAATGAATGAAAGAATGAATATGAACATGACTGTCAATAATAAAAAAAATCATGACTGAATAATAACTCATTTACTTTGACATTAGAGAACCCGTCAATTATCGACCCGTCTGGTCTTACGGCCACATCATGGAGGCGCTCAAACAAGCTATTGATCACAGCCATTGGGAGATTGTGAGAGTCTCTCCAAATCAATGTGGTGTGGTTAGGGGATGTGAACCAACAGATCCCATTAAGGCTGATGGAAGAATACAGGGAGAAGAAGAAGAAGCACTCCACATGGCTTTCCACTCCTGGAGGAAACCAGACTTCATCTTAACGTCAAGAAGACAGAAACCCCATGAAGAAATCCCACTGGTCCTCCAATGGCCAAGAAAAGTCCATAGTTCACCCAGTTACACTACTCTAGATGAAATGGAGAAGAACCTCCCACCTATACGTGCTGTGCTGATGATCCACATGACGTTGTATGATGCTAGGAAGAAGAATGACTGAATTACAGTATGTCCTAAAACAGCATGACTCAGCCGTATACTGCATGCAACTGTATTTATAGTATGCGGGATCTAAGAGACTTGTACAGTTCAGACTAACATGGACTGGTTTTGTCTGGATTTGTCTGAATAAACTGATTCCAACCAAATCAGATCAATGCCAAACACAGATGGCACGGTGCTGTAGTCTTTAGCGCTGTGCCTTCAGACCTCCAGGATAGAGGATTCGAGTCCCACCTCGGGGGTCTGTGTGTGTGGAGTTTGCATGTTCTCCATATGCTTGATGGGTTTCCTCTGTGTACTCCAGTTTCCTTCCAGTATCCAACAACTTGCAGATTAGTGGCTAAGTGGTAGGTTTCTCACCTGCCATGCAGAAGGCCTGGGTTCGATCCCCAGCCAATGCCTTTCAGTTCCCACTGGATGCAGTTCCAGTTCAAGCCTGGGTAAAGTGGGAGGGTTGCGTCAGGAACGGCATCGGCGTAAAGCTTGGTAGCTTGTTTGCGGACCGGATGGTCCACTGTGGGGACGCCTTGGCAGGAGTAGGCAAAAGAACAACAACCATCTTGCATTAATGTCAATCTATCTAAGAACAACATCTACATACAGTATGTAATATACTAAATGTTTTAGCCTATATCAGACATAAAACGTTTTATTTTAATCTAAAAAGATGCTGATTGTTGTTTCCAAACCAGGCTGAATATCACAGCTTGATAAAACACCAGAATGTAGTTTACAAGAGCGAGGACGCCTTGACTGGACCAAAGCTTCACTCTCATTTTTTATCGGCCTGCCCTGTGATTATTGAGGCTGCGTTCACTTTACAAGCCACATCCTTCAGTTGGGGCTTGTTTTTTTTTTTTTTTTTGTCAGATTGGATTTGCAAGGTCATGCCGGTTCACATTCATAATTACAAGTCACTTTTATCTGACACTAATGTGGACGCTCCTGTCCTCTGAAACCCCAAGCTCACGCCATCTGGGTTCAAAATTAAAATTAAAATTATAATTTTATTTGTCACATACACAGTCATACACAGTACGATATGCAGTGAAATGCTTAGGCAACTGCCCTGACCTTAAAACAAGACTATTAATAGGAATAATATAAAGTTCAGATACTGATCTATGTCACCTTAGGGTAAAAGTCAGATTTGTGTGACTTCAGACCGGTAATGTGAACAAAGCCTAAATTGCACAAATGTAAACGGACATATAAAACAAAAACCTAAAAGTAATGCAAAGGAGCAGTGCAAAAAAAAAAAAAAGTTTTAATAGTTACTGTTACAAATGAATCTGTGAATGTGGAAATTCTTGAAACTATTCTGCATTTTTTTCTGAAAAGGAAAACACCAAACAAAACACACCACAACTTCCTGCCTTTAGTGTGCCTTTAAGGACACTTTGTTCCAGCTCTGTCTTACTGCATTCGCTTCTTTACCTACTGAACTTAAACACAAGCCTTTCACACTGCTGTGTATGGCAGGATTCCCACAAGGTACTGTTACCAGTTAAAGAATAAATCATAATGCCATTCCCAGAAGGCGGAACCTGCTGACCACGAAGGAGATGAGTTTTGACACCAAATTAGTTCTATTCTTCCATGTAATGAGATTATGAGTCATTAAACACAGGAACAAATTAGTAAATTAATTAACCATTAACCGTGTTGCTTTCATCCTCTAAGATAAAAACCCAGTGGAACGTATTCCAGCACACAATTAAACGCAACAAACATGCGCCCTGTCACCCAGTAAAGGTTTTGGGTTGTGGAGCTTCATGTACACCAGGGCATGGGCAGTATGTGTTCAGAATAGAGCTCACAATTTAGAAATCCCAGTTAGTCTAATCTGCATGTTTTAGGATAAAACCCACCAAGCACCGGGAGAACATGTAACATGCCAGGGTGAGAATCGAACCCAGACCCTGGAGGTGTGAGGCGACCTACGTGGGCAACCACTACACCACCATGCTATACTACAATACGCTACAGTTTACACTGAAACAATACGATACTACACTGTATTATACTATGCTATACTACATCACACTACAATACTACTTTAAACTATACTATACTACCACTTCTTGTTCAAACAAGCTTTTTTCTTTCTTTTTTTTCCAATGTTTTTTTTTCCAATATTCCTCTGCGTAAGAGCAGTTCACTTCATTACCACCAGGTGTCAGAAAATGCACGTATAAACATTACTTCTTTTTGTCAAAGACGGAAGTTTTTAAATTACATGGTAATAAAAATAAACAACAATAGTAACAACAATAATAATAATAAAAACCAAATGGTACTTAAAGAAATAAACCCCTACCACTAGCAGCAATAATATTACAGTAAATATTAAGAAAGAATACACATAATAATAGCTATTATAATTTTTTAAGTATAAATGTTTAAATTACCATTAATCTTATTGTTAATCGTATTGTTAATAATAATAATAATAATAATAATAATGAAGAAAGCATATATGTATGTTATTTTTTCATTTTTATTATTATTTTGAATATTTATGTTTTGAATTAAAAAAATGTTCATCGCATCTAAATGTTTTTTTGTTTAAAAAATTTTTTCATGACTTTTTTAACTAGGATAAGTCTTGGATGTGTTTAAGGGAACATAGTGCCAAATATTTTTTTATAATTATAATTCAAATCAAAAACTAAACAAAGAATATTGCCTTGAAATTAAGATTTTAATGTTCTGCTCTGTTTTTTTGGGTAACAGTATTTGATCTGTATTTAAGCATGTTATGTTGTTTTGTTTGGAGTTCACGTGCTTCCACACCTCAGTGTACAGAGCTCCAGAACTGTCACAGCACAGGCGTGGTACAACAAGCACTTCTCACTTCTCGGATGGTAACGAGTGTGTGTTGTGGATTAATGGGCTCCGGTTCTGCTGTGCACAAAATGCTGCAGCCCACGGCTACGTGCTACTACACACATACACACACACACACACACACACACACATACATAAATCAGTGTGAAATGAGGAGAAGGGGTGTGTAAAAAATCGATTAGCCGTTAAACTGCATCGTAAAGAGAGACATCGAGGGCTGGAACCAGGGACGGTTCTCAAGTAAAACATTTTAAACAATGCAGGATATACAAAACGCTCACACACTCAGCCCACTCCCGAGGGTTTGTCCCTCTGGAAGAACCGTTAAACATTTTATGCAGAATCCTACAAGGCGGTGTGTTCCTTGTCAGAAAGCGAGCTTGGCCCGGCAACCCAGAAATATCCGTATTCTGATTGCATCCATTTGTCCATGGTGTCCAAAATGCAGTGGTAAAATATATTTTATATAATTTCTTCATTTCTAATATAACTTCAGTGTATGTGTGCCTGTTGTGAGTGAAACATTTACCAATACTTTTCTGCAAACTTAATTAGATGATTTTAAAATGCATAAAAAACATTTTTTGGCATTCTACAATATGCATGTAGAGCACTATGTGCATAGGTTTTTACACCCTCACACATTAACTGGAATATATGGGGTGTGGGTGTCATACAAACAAATCCAGGGTCGGGATTTATGTCTGTGTGTATAAATAGTGCTGGGTATTGTCCTGGTTAAAGCTCTTCCTCCTCTCTGTGTAGAAAAGAGCTAGTGTTGGGATGTTTTGGTCCTTCACTTAGAAATATTGCCAAGCTTAGGAACATTTTGTCCCTATCTGATACAGAAAAGCTAGTTCATGCATTCGTGATCTCCAGACTGTACTATTGTAATGCATTAGTAGGTGGTTGTCCTGCATCCTCAATAAACAAGCTGCAGTTAGTTCAAAATGAAGCCGCCAGAGTTCTCACCAGATCAAGAAAGTATGATCATATAACCCCAATACTATCATCCCAGCACTGGCTACCTGTTAAGTTTAGAATTGATTACAAACTAGCATTACTTAAATGCAAGGCTATAAATGGTTTAGCTCCCACGTGTCTAGCCAGTCTTCTGACATGTTACAATCCCCCACGCTCCCTAAGATCATAAAACTCACAAAAGTTTTTCCTTGCCACTGTCTCCCTTGGCTTTCTCATCAGGGACAATCTGATCATTATGATCTATATAAATTTTTACTTGCTCATACACATTTCCATAATGTTATTTTGTGAAGCTGCTTTAAGACAATGACCATTGTTAAAAGTGCTATATAAATAAAATTGAATTGAATTGAACTATCTTCCTGTTCATTGCTTGCTTTAGATAGCGTTCAGGTAAGGGAGCTCAGTGTGCACAGTTGATGGTGTGTTCAGCTGGTCTCTCTAATCTCTGGAGAACATGTTTATGCGGTTTGGTGTTGTTCCCAAATCATACTGTGATGAGGAGGCTCTTGATTGTGCAGGTGTAAAAGTTCCTTAACATCAGAGAAAGCAGTTTAAAGTGGTTCAAACTTCTAAGGTGGAAAAGAGGTTAATGGGCCTTCCACAATGTTAATGTGACAGGACCATTAAATTTAGTTCAATTCAATTCAATTTCATTTGTATAGCATTATTAACAATGTCACAAATGTCCTGTCCTGTTTATTGTTACAAAGCAGCTTTGCAGAAATAAACATTGTGGCTATAGCTTTATTAGTTTGCTTAGTTGGCATGGTGGAGTAATGGTTAGCCCTTTGACCTCACAACTCCGGGTTAAGGCACTCTGGTTTCATCCCACAGTCCAAAGACATTCAAATTAGGGTAAAAGTTGTTCTTAAATTGTGGTTGTACCCTGTCTAGTGCACAGAGTCCCCTGAGATTCCCACAACCCCCAGCAGAAAAATTGCTGTACATAGACAATGAGTGGGTGAATGAGCAAGTTTATCCCTAATGAGCAGCTGGGAAAAACTCCCTAAGATATGAGGAAGAACCCCTGAGAGGACTCAGACTCAAAGGGAACACTTACTCATTTGGGTAATACCAGATAATGTGTCCATGTGTCCTCCTGTAGATTTCATTATATGAGGCACCAAAAAATAGTCTGCATCTTTTGATGAAATACCAGTGGTTCACGCAGGTTCCCTGGCCAAGACCATTCAGTGCTTTATATGTCAATAGTATTTTATCTTAGCAATATTTTTGACATGAAAGAATGATATACTATTAATAGTATCTACATGAGCTTTAAATGAATGACTGGAATCAATAATAAGGTCAAGATCTTTTACTGCTGCATGAATGATGAACCAGAAAAGCCATCCAGTGTTATTTAAAATGTATTTATTAAAGCACATTTAACACAACATAGTTTAGCAAACTGCTGTACAATATAATACAAGTGCTGAAAATAAAATAAAATAATAAAATGATATACAATGATAAAACGTTCAGCCTTATTATCAACCATGAATTGTCATGCACACTCGTAACTCAACCGGCACTAGGACCCGGAAGTAATACGGTCGCGTTTCAGGAAGCATAAAAGGAAACAAGATGGCGCTTCACATCGCTCAGTCATTGAGTTCACCCATGCCTTTGCTGACGCTACACCGACTATTCTGTACTCACCGATTCAGGTTGCTTCTTTGATTGAGTGTGTGTTGCTAGAACGCGGGTTTATTTGTGTAGATCCTTGCTCTTCATGTAAGAGAGTTCTTAAACTAATCGCATGGTGATCCTGCCTACTCGCGCTGCTTTCGCATTTGGGTTACATGGGCTAACTGCTAAGGCTTCTCTGTTTATCCCTCGGTTGCTCGTGACATGAATAAATTATAAATAAAAATAAATAAAACTTCATCAAAACAAGAGGAATACCTCATCACTCTGTATTAAATGCCAAAGGCATAAAAAGGTCTAAAGGTGAGAGTAAGGGCCTGTCTGAGTTCATGTACTGGAGCAGCTTATTCCAAAGTTTAGGGGCTGCTACTGAGGCATGACAACACCAACATAGAGGGCATTACAATAGTCAAGCCGACTTGAAATAAAAGCATATATAACATTTTCAAGATCTTTTTTGTTCTTGACCATGGACAAGAATCTTGACCATGGACAAGAAACTAAGCTGAAAAAGTCTAGCTTTTAGAACAGAGTTTGCTTATCCAGTATAAAATCACTGTCCAATAAAACAACCGGGTTTCTAGTATTTGGCTTTACATATGATTCAAGGGAACATGTCTCAGTGAAAGGGTCAAGACATGGTCCACTGGGTCCAAATACCAGAACTTCATTAAGACTTAAAAATTTACAGCCATCGACTCTTTGACCTCCTCCAGGCATTCCAAAAGTGTTGTTAAACTGTTTGTATCCCGCTGTTTCAAAAGAAGATGAACATCATCTGCAATACAGTGAAAAGACATTCTGTACTTTTTAACAATGAAGCCGAAGAATAGACCCCTGAGGGACCCCAACTGCTGAGGAGGATACAGAGTCATCACAACCAACAAAAAACTTCTCTGTCAGTTCAGGGCAGAACCAGTAATGCCAACTCTGTGCTGCAGACAATATATGAGTGGAATGATCCAGTGTCAAATGCAGCTTTGAGATCTAAAAGCAGAAGAAGGGCAAAAATCCCTGAGTCAGTAGTTATTTAGAGGTCATTCAAAACTTTTAGGGGTGTATCCAGTGCTGTGGAGAGTTTTAAAACCAGGCTGGAACACTTCAAGAATGCCAGGTGCATCCAAGTAAGACTGGAGCTGTACAGAGACAATTTTCAGCAGTACTTTTGAAACAAAATGGTACCTTAGATTTCCATCTGAAGTTAGACAGAATTGAGGAATCCAGTTTAGGTTTTTAAATAATTGTTGCACAACACCAATGGTCAGACATTTTCTCCATCACGGGTCCAATGGTATGAAGGATTTCTTCACTGCCTACCTAGAAGAGATTAGGAATCTGGAGAACTGGTGCCAGAGGGACACACTCCTCCTGAATGTCAGCAAGACAAAGGAGCTGATAGTGGCTTTTGGTACAAAGCAGGAGAGGAACTACCAGACTCCAGTCATCAACGAGAGCCCAGTGGAGAGAGTGGACAGCAGTGTTCACATTACGCAGGACCTGTCATGGCCATTTCATTTCATATCAGACTGTGTATATGACAAATAAAATTTGAATTTGATTTGTGTTGGTTTAGAACAGCATTTATAGTTCTAAAAAGAACATGGGGTCTGATACAGTTGTTTTAAAATAATACCTAAGAGATATTTAGTCTTCTCAGCTTTAACAGTTCTCTTGATAGACACCTAGGCTGTTCTTTACAATTTCAAAAGACACATGTAACTTGTCTTCCTTGCACATTCGCTCAGCTCTTCTACACCCACGCCTGGCAGCACAAGTGATATCATTTATCCAGGGTGCAGGTTCGGGTTTAGAGCACAAGGTTCTGAAAGGTGCACTATCTACAATATTATGGCAGGTTACATTAAATAACAATATTAACCCCTCAATATTAAAACAATTAGAAGCATCTAAAAATTACTCAGGAGTATTACTAAAAGCAGCATAGTATTGTAGACCAGTAGAAGAATTAAAAGAACAACAGCACAGTGCAGGTACATACTGTTTAGTGATTTGACAGGGAGCAGGATCTCAAACACTTCTAATGTGTGTCCCTGCTCTTGTGTAGGACCTGACACAAACTGTACAAGGTTAAAAGAATCAATAAGATTTAAACAGACACTAAGTAAAGCTTATTTAGGACAACAGATCTGAATATTAAAATCACCAACAATAATAACCTTATCTTATCTAGGTATAATTCCCACCAAAACATCTGAAAAGTCACTGTTAAAAGTTCTTATTATATCTAGGCGGTCTGTATATCATGGAGCATAATATCAGAGAAGAATGCTTTACCTTGAACATGTTTAGTTCATAACTGAAGTAGAAATTTGCCCCCAGCTGCTTACAGTTAAAACTTGTCCTAAACATAGTTGCTACTCCTCGTCCACGTCCAGAAATTCTCAGCATATTGAAATATGCACAGTCCCATGGGACAATTTCAGTAAATGAACTACACTCACCAATGCTTATCCAAGTCGTTATACATTAAAAGTTAAATAGAAATCATTCAGTAGGAAAGTCTTAATCACTATTGACCTGCATTACCAGGGCAATTTTGGCCAAGTCTCATTCATCAGCCTCGCGGGAATGTTTGACCCAGAGGCCAAAGTTTGCAGAGATTCACCCTGCAAGATGTGAAGATGAGATAAGCAAGAATGCGATATCCAGACGGCCTCATCCACATCGACAACAGATATGACCACTGTTACCCAGGCAAAGCCTATAAAGAGAAAATAGCAGTGGGCCTAAAACAGAACCATGTGGAACACCAAACTTGGGTAGTTACCATTAACATCTTCAAACTGATAGCGATTATTTTAATAGGACCTGGGTCAGGAGAGGGGCATCTCCTTAACTCTCACTACATATCAGATCTTGCATGATGTGAATACTGAGGTACTCAAAGCATTCCACAATCTCCAGTCTAGTTCAGTTGTTGATGAGGGGTTGGAAGCTCCTCTACTTCTTTGTGCTGATGTTCACTATTATCTCCAGGCTTTTAATCTCCTGGCTCCAAGATGTCCCTCCAGCTGTTCAAAGCACTTCATCACACCTGAAGTCAGGGCTATAGGGTGATACTCATTGGGGCAGGTGAGGTTCCTTCAGGACAGAAATGATAATGCACTATTTGAAGCTAGCAGAGATTATTGATAGCTTCAGAGACAGGTTGAAGGTGTCTATAAATCCTGGTGCTAGCTAAGGATAGCTAGGGGAGGATCTGTAAACCTAACCCAAAATGCAGTCCGGTCCTGCTGCCTCCCTGGAGTTTCCCCTCCAGAAAGCCTTACTACACTAGTAGTGAAATGGATGGGAAAATTTATATTTGACACTTTTGCAGTTTTTTGCAAATACAAAAACAGTTTATCTAGAATTCACAGAATTTAATAAAGACAGTATGATGGTTCAGTGGTTAGCACTGTTGCCTCACATCTCCAGGGTTGGGGGATTGAATCTCACATGGTCTCTCATGGTCTGTGTGTGG
The DNA here is from genome assembly GCA_011419295.1 of Clarias macrocephalus. NCBI lineage: Eukaryota > Metazoa > Chordata > Actinopteri > Siluriformes > Clariidae > Clarias > Clarias macrocephalus. Next base: position 21,212 of record JAAGKR010009960.1, read on the forward strand.
CATTAGCATGTTCTCCCCATTAATTATTATTACAATTATCCCTATTCTTCCCTATTCTTGGTGTCTTTCTCCAGATCCTCAGATTTCCTCCCACAGTCCAAAGGCATGCACTGTAGGCTGATTTATATTTTTAAATTGCCCCTAATGACTAATTGAATGGGTATGCTTGGGCTTGTCACCCTAAGTGCCCTAAGTACCCAGGGATATACTTCAGGCCATCTGTAACACTACACAGGATGAACTTGGTATAGATAATGGATTGATGGATAATTGGGTGAATGGAAGCAAGAAGAGGACAACATGCCCACTGTGAAGCATGGTGGTGATTATGGTGGTCAAGCATCATGTTAACTGTATTACTACTCTTGGCCTCTTCGTTGCTCTTCTGATTAGTCTTCATTTTACCCCTCATATGTTCTCTACCAAACTATGAGTTGTTCCAGGAACAGGATTAGTTCATGGCACATAGATTACCTATGTCTTTAATTTGGTTTCTAAATTATATTTATTTATTTATTTATTTATTTATTTTTATTATTTTTTTTTCATTAAAGGGCCAATCTGTGTTGTATATGGATTATTGTTTGTTTATTTGTGCATGTCTGCATTTTTTTTTTCTTCAGGTATTATTTCCCAAAACACACACACACACACACACACACACACACACACACACACACACACACACACACACACACACAAAAATTGAACCATCTGGAGATTGGTCAGGCTATCTGACCATAAACATGCGCACACACACACACACACACACACACACACACACACACACACACACACACACACACACATGCACGCACACACACACACCAGTAACTGGGTCAGTGGGACTGAAGATAACAATGAAACTGTTCCTCATGCTCAGTGGCCTAGAAAACATTTTTCATGCTTCATCATTCTTGTGTATGCCAATATTTATTGTGTATGCCAATATTTATGGGGATGACACAAAAATATACTAAATTAAATGAGTGACTTCAACTAATGTTTAACAAAAATTTAATATTAATTCATTGTATATTCATTATTGTATAATTTCTCTATATTTTTTGTGTCATCTCCATAAATATTGCCACTCTTCATGGAACTGTCCAATGAACAAAAATTTTGTATGCGAGGAGTAAAATTTTAAGCTTAAACTTGTCTTAATTTATTACTCACATTTCATTAAGACCTCTAAATTAATGGCACCCCCCAGACAATTAACAACTGTTGAGGGAATCACAGTACATCGGGTTTTTTTTTTTTTTTTTTTTTGCCGTGATGCCTCACAGTGATGAAGAGCTTATTCAGACAGAATGGTACCTGTGAACTTCCTGCTTATTTATTTATTTTTTGTAATTAATTGAGACCAGAGCTTTTCAACATTATATCTGTGTAATTTGAATGTACAGTATGAAGAAAGTCATGATCTTATGGCTGAGGCAACCAGAAGCATTATGGTTCTCTAGGAGAATTCTGGATTTCATCAAAACCACCAACATTCTTCTTTTATTGATTCAGAAAACAAGGGTGTGAAAAGATTAGACATGAAAGACATTGTATTATTATTACTGTATTATAATAATAATAATAATAATAATAATAATAATAATAATAATAATAATAATATGACTGCCTCACACTTTATGTCTTAACTGGGAGTCAACTATCTCGAGGTCCCCTAGTGGCAGGCTGTGTTATAATTTTTAACCCTGGCTGTTCTCATTGTAATGAATGACGGCTGAGCAAAACCTTGTAACAAACACGCTACTATTAATAAAAATAATAACTTGCCGTTAGCAGAATCAGGGGAGGAGAAGGACCACCAGAGATCAATATTTGTGTAGCCAAAAGTGTATATACATTTATTTACAGTGTCACTCCGTTCGCTCCCAATATCATCCACTACACTGACACACACACACACCCACACCCCGAGTCTCTGAGCTCTTTTCCCCACAAAGTTTTTATAACAGCGATGTCGTCCCGGGATGAGCCTTGCTCTGCTCTTGCCGTCTTTCGGATTCACGACCCCTTTAATGGCGGCGCGGCGTACACCAAAGACCCCCTCCTCACGAGACACTGCACGCGATGCACTGACACACGGTGGCAGAAGACGTCGGAGGATGAGAAGCACCCAAAGAGCAGAGGAGAGAAGCACACAAAAAATAAAACCCTCCTGTGTAGCCACAACAGGAGGGATACCCGTAAGTGTAAACATATATACAATGTATAGAATCATAAACCAAAATGCCTCGGCGGGCTTTACCCGAGCAAACACAAAAAAACAATATACCTTACATGCGCCACAGACATTACTATACCGCATTCGGGTTTACAAATTGCAGATAGCTTTAGCTTTAGCGTTAGTGTTAGCTTCGGCTTTAGCATTAGCTTCGGCTTTAGCATCGGCTTCGGCTGTATAATGGCCCCCTGTTACCCAGCCTCTCTGCTTCTTTTATGAAGCTTGAATAAAGGGTTCCCACAGCGCCCCCGCAGGCCGGGAGCCCCGTAAATAGGCAAATGCCTGTTACACCCCCTCCCCCTCGGAAAAAGGCGTGACCTCGCCGTAAAAGGGCTTTAAGTTTGCTACATGGACTGTGAAACTTGATTAATAAGCTGCACCTGATAGTTGACCTTATTAATTGATTTTAGCTGGTCCCTTCCATTTCGGGGCTAGTTTGGCCATGTGTGAGTCCTCTGCCTGAGACTGAGGGAAAGCACAGACCCACACAGGGTCGCCCACATTGTATGTTACAGCCCGTCGTCTAAGATTGTAGTACTTCCCCCTGGCGTTCCTGGGCATGGGCCACGTTGCTCCGGACAACCTGGAACAGAGCTTCCTGACGATCCACTGTGGAATAGGCAGGATTATCAGGTGAGATGGTGCGATGCAGCATTCTCTCCAGTGGTCCCTTTAGCTTGCGCCCCAATACTATCTCTGCTGGGCTGAAACCAGTGCTTTCCTGCCAGGCTGTATTGATAGCAAATCGGAACTCTGGAAGCCATTGGTCCCACTGCTTGTGGTTTTCTTTGATGAATGCTGCGATCATGAATTTTAATGTCCGGTTAGTCCGTTCTGTGATGTTGGTCTGGGGGTGGTATGCGGTGGTGAGCTTCTGGGTGACTCCCCAGTGCCGACAGATGGTGTTGAGCAGCTGGGAAGTGAACTGCAGACCCCTATCAGAAACCAGGTAAGCTGGAGTGCCCCACCGTGTGAAAATTTCCCTAGTTAAAATGTTGGCTATGTTGTGAGCCTTTGCTGTCCTTAAAGGAAACATCTCAACCCACTTGCTGCAGTAA
>JAAGKR010009961.1:0-14571 GCA_011419295.1 Clarias macrocephalus
GAGGTGATTGGTTGCTTTACATCTCAGGGAGCCCTCATGTTTGTGTTTCCTTCTGGCTCTCCCTTTTAGTTATGCTGTTATAGTTAGTCCTGCCGGAGTCCCTGCTTGCACTTTGCACTAATATACATTCACCTTATACATGTTGACTGTGACCATACCTAACTGCCATCTGTCCTTATTTTCTGTTCTCTCCTTTTCTGCTCTCTCTCTCTCTCTCACTCCTTTCCCTCTCTCTGTCGAGCTATACATGTTCGCTCCTGAGTTACCAGTGATCCAGACCCCTCTTCCCTCTGGACCCGTCTAACTGGTCCTGGAGTCCTGCTTCTGGTTGGAGATCTCGTCGCATGGATGCCCCGTGTGGTCTGCCTGGATTTGTATGGTGGCTGGGGATGGTTTCCATTAAGACTGTCCTATCATCGATTGATGCTCTGGGGACCTGTGACTTCAGTTGTTCGATAGCTCAGGACTGGAATCTCCTACAGTCTACCTGAGCCTCCAGGAACAAACTGGACTCCTTTTAATTTTAATTTTAACACATCTCCTGTTACACTGAACTTCCAGTACACATTATTAAGTTGATCAATCCCTGCTATCCGTTATCACCCAGATGAGGGTTCCCTGTTGAATCTGGTTCCTCTCAAGGTTTCTTCCTATTACCATCCCAGGGAGTTTTTCCTTGCCACCGTCGCCCTCGGCTTGCTCATCAGGGACAATCTTGTCATTTTGATTCATACACATTGCATACAGACTTACTTCTTTTTATTGTGTAAAGCTGCTTTGCGACAATGTCAATTGTTAAAAGCGCTATATAAATAAAATTGACTTGACTTGACTGAGTATATGTATTTGAATTTAGATGTGTGTGTGTGTGTGTGTGTGTGTGTGTGTGTGTGTGTGTGTATGAATGTATGTATATGTATGTGTGTCCGTGTAGAGAGAGCCAGAGCTGGGAAAGTAGGTCAGTGCATTGCCAAGGTTGCACGCAGGCGCAGTGTGTTGTCAGGTGTTGCTGTAGAAACAGGCGGTTACATCAATCTCACCAAGGCCTTGTGAAAACACAGACTTACCCAGATATCCTCATACCTCACATTATCTGAAAAATAATTCCACTAATCCCGCAAAAATATATCTAATACTGCCAAATCTGATACCATAAACATATCCTTATTGACACTTAATTATCATTGGCCATTCACACCTACCTCGGACCAGAGGTGTCACAAGGAGAGCCTTTCCTTTTGCGTGACTCTGGGGTCAGGGGGTCGAGGGCACTCTCTCCTGAGGCACTCATTTTGAGCTCATGCAAAGCTGTAGGAGAGAAAAAAAATAGGGTTTTGCATGTAATCCTATACTGACAAATCAACGTCAGCTAAAGAGGAGGGTTCTAATAATACACCCTACGAACATTCATAAATAAATGAAAAATATATAAATAAATACAAAAATCACATTTTTGTAGCAAAAAACACATGAAAGAAAATTTATGATCACATGGTTGTGTTTTTGCTTATAGGGGAGACAAGCAAGCAGAGGACTGAAATCAGACACTACATACAGTCTGAGGATTTGCAGTCCTTTCCAGCCTCCAAACATGTACGTGGAACCTGTTCTCATCATGCTAGTGTGTGAGCACTGCGCAATGGTGAAGAAGAGAGGAAGAAACACCATCTGTGCAGCACTTCCCCACTCATACACGACATCACTCTTTAGTTCAAGTGAAGAAGGGTCATTCTATTAAAAGTCCATAATTCATGTCAGACTACAAATTTGCAGAGAGGGTTTTGATCAAACAGGAAAAGCATCTCAACATGCCAAAACCACATTATGTTCGCAGTCAAGAACACGAACATATTAAGATACAAAGGGAATGGACGGATGGAGAGTTCGGCTCGGTCTGAAAGGAACTCCATTCACCTACAGAGTGGAGGCATTGTGTCCTATTGTAAGGCTGAAAAGTTTAAGCTGAAGCTAAAGAGTTTTTAAGCTTCAGAATGTAACTAACAGCAGCACCTGTGCTGAAAAACTGGTGTCAAAAGAACAACGCCAGCAAGTAAGTTGATGGTGGATTTTAGCACAAAGCAGGTGAGAAACTACCAGGCCCTTGCCATCCACAGGACCCCAGTGGAGCAGGTATACAGCTTCAGGTACCTTGGTGTTCACATCACACAGAACCTGTCATGGTCCTGTCACATCAACACGGTGAAGAAGGACCATCAGCCTCTCTACCAACTTAGATACCTGAAAGACCTTAAACTTCCTTCAGAGGTGCTAAGGAACATTTACTCCTGAACCACAGAGAACATCCTGAGGGGAACTTCACAACCTAGTTTGGTAACAGCAGCATGCAAAGCAGACAAGCTCTACAGAGGGTGGTCCGATCTGTTAATTGTCATCATCTGTACCAAGCTCCCTGAAACTGCACTCAATCTACAGGAAGTGGTGCTGGAACCTGGCGAAACAACCCCCAACAGCCGATCTAAGACTGGAGGAGGAGCAACACCAGCCAATAAGACACTCGAGTAGGCGACAGTGCGACTATCTGTTTCTGTCACAGTTATGTCACAGTGCTAGGTAACCAAGATGGCGCCGCTGTGTATGGTCCGCCGTCCTACCCTGTCTTGTTTTTTATTAATTGCCTCTTATGATGTATCATCTCTGTTGGTATATGATCGCCTGACACTGTTAAAGATACGGCTACTATGAACAACCTGCCTTACTGTACTAACAGTGGACATCCGCCACCTTTTCTAGCGTCTATACCTGCGCATCTATGCCGTCCTGTTTATCCGTTGCGTCGCAACAAGAAGCGCAAGAGATGCAAAAAGAGAGGAGGTATCCTCGTCAAACTGAAAGCTTATCTGGCCTCCTGTGTGAAAAATCCGGTCCTTGCTCTAAATGGAGTATCAACTAAATGTGGGAATTTCGACCTGCGTCGCTCTCAGGAATACAGCTGGCGGGTGCTCGCTTTCGTGTCGCCGGTTGGTGAGGATCCAGGCACGGGGCTGTGTACAAGGAAATCTCCGCCCGCTTAGCCGAGCCCAAAAGCAGAACTGTAAGGCGATACGTACTGTCTTGTTGACCACGCGGATCACTCACAAATAAGACTTTCATTCTGAACGATTTGATTTCCACTTGCGATTTGGATTTTATTTTGCTCACGGAAACTTGGCTAAAACAAGGTGATAACAGCGCCTTCTCTGAGCTCCTCCCTCCCAGCTATTCCTTCTTGAGCATGCCGCGGGTGTCCCGTCGCGGTGAAGGACTGGCTGCGGTTTTCAAACAAAAATTCAGCTGCCGGTTACTCCCATGTAAAAGCTACAATAGCTTTGAGCTAGAACTGGTTTTGATTCAGTTTGCATGTCCTGTACTATGTGCTATTATTTATCGTCCACCTAAATACAATAAGGACTTTATCTCTGAGTTTTCAGAGCTACTTTCTGAATTAATGCCAAAATATGACACTTTACTCATTTGTGGAGATTTTAATATTCATGTCTGCTGTCCATCCAGCCAACTGGTAAATGACTTTCAAAGTCTTTTAAACTCCTTTGACCTGACCCAATCAGTTAGTGACCATACACATCAGCATGGCCACACACTGGATCTTGTAATTTCACATGGACTTCCAGTATCCATCTCAGAAATAATCAATATCTGTATTTCAGACCACTTCCCTGTTATATTTGAGTTTACTGTTTCACTATCTACTGTGAAACCTTTTACTCCAGCCTGCCGCCGCCGCCCCATTACATCCACCACAGCTGGAGAGTTTGCTGATGCGTTCATGAACACTAGTTTTTACATCCAGGACGAGCCAGCTTCCCCCATGAGCCCAGAGAATTTTATCTCCACCTTCTACTCCACCTGCTCAGGGATTTTGGACTCCATTGCACCTTACAAGGACAGATCCATGAAGATCAAACCTGACCCTTGGCTGAATAATACCACTCGTGCCCTTAGGCAGCACTGCAGACAAGCCGAGCGCAGGTGGAAGAAGGACAAATTACAAGCATCAATGGGTATACTGCGTGACAGTCTTTCTAATTATCAAAATGCAGTTAAAGAAGCTAAATGTGTGTACCTGTCAAATGTAATTTCTACCAGCTGTAATCATCCTAGGGTGTTATTCAATACAATTCAGTCAGTTACAATTCCATTGTGCAATGTTCCAAAACATGTATCAAGATCATTTTGTGATGAATTTCTTAATCATTTTGTTGATAAGATAGCCTCTGTTAGGCAGAATATTAACACTACTTCTAATGGTCTTGATGTGTGTTCTTCTTCTTCTACGCCCTCATCTGTGTTGAACTGGTTTATGCCAGTGTCCCTATCTTTTCTGTCTAAAGTGGTCTAGCAGTTATCCCCAACTAACTGTCCTCTGGACATTATTCCATCTAGGGTGTTGAAGCAGGTTTTTAACACAGTGAGTCCATGTCTCCTCTCTTTTATTAACAATTGCCTTAGTTCAGGGTTTATCCCAGATGTCTTCAAGCACGCTGTGGTCAGGCCCCTTCTCAAGAAATCCAATCTTGATCCTGCAGTATTGTCTAATTTTAGATCAATTTCAGTGTCTCATTTATCCTTTTTATCTAAGGTTTTAGAAAAAGTTGTCTCTATCCAGTTACAGTCTTTTTTAGAAGATAATCATGTTCTAGAGAAATTTCAATCTGGCTTTAGAACACGCCACAGTACTGAATCTGCTCTTCTGAAGGTACAGAATGATATCCTCCCGTCTCTTGACTCCAAAAAACCTGTGCTGCTCGTGATGTTGGACCTCACTGCCGCTTTTGATACTGTTGACCACTCCATTCTCCTGACACGTCTGGCACAAGAAGTTGGCCTTCAAGGTCCCGTACTACAATGGTTTAGGTCAGATTTAACAAACAGGACTTTCTCTGTCATGACTGGTGATCTCTCTTCCTTCTCGGTCCCTTTGACCTCTGGCGTTCCACAGGGTTCCATTTTGGGCCCTGTTTTATTTTCTTTGTATATGCTGCCATTAGGGTCGATTATTTCAAAGCACAATGTCTCTTTTCATGTCTCAATATGCAGATGATTTACAAATCTATCTGCCAGTTGTGCCGAATTCATCTGATGCACTAAAATCTTATTTTTTATTATCATTTTTTATGGCTATGACTATTATTTAATTTTTCATTTATTTATTTATAACTATATTTTATTCTGTTTGTATTTTTTTCAATTTTTAATGCCATTGTATTGTCATTTTTAGAACTGTGAAGCACTTTGGTACAACTTAGGTTGCTGTAAAGTGCTATAGAAATAAATGTTAATTGATTGATTGTTTCTGAAGAACTGTTTTAATTTTTCAATGTTTCCCATTCAGCATGTATGTACAATCCATCACATTTGTATGTGCTTAGTATATTTCCTAAATAAATGAATAGCAATTCACAACTGAATGTAATGGTATGTGTTCGCTTTAGAGATGGAGATCAAGAATGTAAAAACTAAAATAAAATAAAAAAAAGATTCACAACTGCATCAATTTTTTTCTTTTTTTTTTAGTTTTTACATTTATAATGGAGATGCACCTGAATGAGTCAGTCAATCAGCCAGTGACAGAAATTGGCCGTTTTCTGTTTCATTAGTCAGAACCGATCATCCTTGGACATAACTTGGACTTTGTACCAAGTGCATAAGCTTTCAAATGATGCAACAGAAAAACATTTTTATGGCATTATGGCAAAAGTCCTCATTACAAAGCCTGCAATTGGCCCTTTTCTCCAAACTCAGCGAGCGAGTTAGTCTCAAACCCACTCATTACACCAGTCTCAAAACATGTGCACTAATACAGTGTCTGCGCTATGCTCACAGTTGATCAACACGCACTCAAGACTTTGCAGACATTTCCTTACTACAGGTGGCGATCCAAACTAATCCCACACACCGGCATCCAGGGGCGCAAAAATGGGGTATGCAGTATATGCAGTGCATGGGGACTCCAAAAGAAGGGTGGCGCCGTGGTAAAAAAAAATCTTTGAAAATGGTCTTTAATAAAGCTTTTAAAATATTTGAAAATTTACATTTGTTAAGCGACTATTTTTGTTTAGCATTTTAAACGAGTAAAAAAAAAAAAGCCCCACCCCCCCTATAGTTGCCAGACAGTCACATATGCAAAATGGACAGAAGAGGGAAATAGAAACAGAAAACAGAAACAGAAAAAGAAAAATATATTACCATCCGTTAATATCAAATCATTATTCCTGAAAAAATAGCCATTTGATTTTAAAAAATTTACTTATTGTTAAAAATGTTACCTGAGGTTCTCACCACCAAGCACAACCAAGTTATTGGGCTCTTGCCTTATTCTCTCAATTCGTTATGTTCAGTCCACAAGCCCTGCTGTGCAAACAGAACGAGACTAGCGTATGGACCCCTCTACATGTTCATTCATACTGTATTCCAGACCCTATTGTAAACTTTTTGTAAACAGGATTCTCAAAACAGCTTGAAAAACCACAAAGTTTCTAAAAATTATTTAGTTTCAATTTATTAATGCATGATCTTTTTTTCTGTTTCTGTTGTAATAACAGTGCTAACGAAATTACATCACTGTTTAGCAAATACAATCATTTTAATGCTTTGTACATGAGTGTTCATAAAAAAGACGTCTTAAAGGTCTGATCTAATACATACACACACACTATAATTAATTTATTCTTTAATGTTTTAATCACATAAATTTTTGTATTTCTGGTAGTTTTTAAGCACTCTTTCATAGTGTGTAGAAATATGCAAGTAGTTTCATACTAAAAGTTGTCTGCTGTAGTATAGGTATAACAACATTATGGTATATTTACTCAGCCATGAAGATGAAGAGGACAACGAAGAGCAGGAGAAAAATAATGACAAAGCGGGTGAAGAGAACAGATAGGAATGGGCCAAGAAATATAGCAGATTGGAGTACTGCAGAATTAAAGTATAAATAGTGTGAAATATCTGGTCCATTTACTCAGCCATGAAGATGAAGAGTAGAGAGAGAAAGCAAATAAGTCAAGAGCAGGTGAAGAGAACAGGTAGGAGCTACCACACAGGATACTATGACTTAAAGGGGTCATGAGATACATTTAGATACATTGAGATAAATTTTAATTTTAAATTTGTGCAATGGAGGTGAACCAAGATTATCTCATCTGTTTATCAAGAAATAAACACACAAAAATAGAAAATCGCATATTTTCCTACTATGGAGTGGACAGAGAAGCTGTTAAAAATAAATATATTTTTGATCTTCTCCTGTTACAGCCTGCTGGACCTCAATCTGGCAGAAACGCTGCACACGGCGCTTTATAGCAATGGAGTCACTAAGGGACCGTCTAAAAAGTGCATGACCAAGACCCAAACGTTTGTTTACAGAAGAATACACAAGCATACAGATAAATACCTTACAGGACATCAAACATAGTACACTGTTAGGCTACAATATGGATTATTTGTTTATTTATTTACTTGTTTAATTGATTAATAATTATTTTAATGTACATTTAAAAATAAATGATTACACAGACAATTCTTGCGACAATGAAACAGATAATTTGTTAAATGAGAGTTGGGGTGTTTTTATTATTAAAATAATAATAATTGCAAAGACATGTATGAAAATTTGGTACAGTCTATTATAAGTTGCAAAAAATGACAAATCAACAAAATTCAATGACATTTTTGCTATAGAAATTTCAAATGTAAAATCAAATGAACTATAATGCACTCTAGCCTTGCTAATAACTACAACCCTTCCCTTTGCAATATTCAGTTTGATATTAATTCCGTTATTTTTAAAATATTTTTTTTGCAAAAAAAAGATTGCAAAATTAAATCAAACTGAATGAGAAAAAGGTTGTATTTTTTTTGTAAAAATTTATTTAAAAAAAAACATTATTAAACTGAATATTGCAAAGGGAATGGTTGTAGTTATTAACAAGGATAGAGTGCATTATAGTACAGTACAATTATTATTATTTTTTTTTATAATAAAAAACACCCCCACTTTCATTTAGCTGTACCCAACAAATGGTTGGCTCTTGGTCATGCACTTTTTTGACGGTCCCTTAGTGACTCCATCGCTACAAATCGCCGGTGTTATGCGCTAAAATGCCTCCCTGCCACGAATTGCCCCCTACATAATGTCTATCAATTATTATATTAGAACATAAATTCATAGGTTTATAATTTACAAATTGCACCAAACGAGTTTGATTATAAAATAAGCAATATAAAAAAAGACATGTTGTATAAAGAAAAAATATATAAATTATATATTATTTCATATACATTTTTATATTGCTTATTTATAATAAAAAACGTTTTGTGTAAGTTTTTCATTATAAACAATATTTATTTGTATTACATGACAAACCCCTGCAAAATAAATGTGCCACAAAATAAACATTATATGAGAATTTTTGTCTTAATTTTCGTGTATTAATTTGTCACGTGCCTATGGTTAATTATAATAGTAATAATATATTTGATAATAAAAATATTATATATTTGATAATAATATGATTTTTTGATTGTGATGTCCTAATATATTTGATAGAGATTTTGTGGTGGGTACAATCTGTAGTAGGGGGCATTTTAGCGTATAACACCAACTTTACCGCGGTTCACCTCCATTGCTCAAATTTTCCCCTCCTGGTCGGCGACTACGAGTGACGTCACTCCGCATACAATCACGCCCCCCCCCTCCCCGTATAGACCCGCCCCTGACGCTGATTGACAGGTTTCCGTGTAACGTCTTGGAAATGCAATTGCAAATGGATTAGCGATTGCGTTTGAGTTTTGGCAGGCTACATGCGCGCGGCAGACTAAGTGAAAAAGCAGAATTGTATTTGCAATTCCTTTTGAAAAATGTCCGGGATATCATTCCATAGGAGTGCGTTGATCGTACGGTCGCCGCCGATGACAGAGAGCGTGTGTTTTGTAACGGCCACTACTATGTTGTATTATCTATGTACAGTATGTTGCCTTTTAAGAGTTACTGCGGAGTGTGCGCGTGAGGAGGTGAGAACGGAGTAGGAGCTGAGGTGTGCTGCTCCCCCCGAAATGCTCTATTGTTTTACCCTTTTCTGTACTTTTACTTATGTTTTGTATTATAATTTTGTGACGCTGAAAGAGGCTGATAAAGGTTTTGTGCTGAACGCTATTGTTGGCTCTGAGCTCTTTTTTCCTCGGCTATCCGACGCAAAGCGGCACAGTTTGTGTGAATGTATTGTAATCCTATTCCATGACCTGTTTTGAAACACACCCCCTTTAACTTTTAAATTACACAGGGAGAGATATGGATTCTTTCTCGATACAGCAAAGAATTAATCATTTCCATGGATGAAAATGAAAAAAAAAGAAAGAAGAAAAGGTGGAGCTAATGAGTTTATGCCACAAGAAGAAAAAGCCTTAAAAGCAGATGCTGTGAAAATCTTCAGATTAGCAGATTATGCCTTTTGCAGTTTCGCAGGCTCTGACAGCTCTAACATTACGGTCAGGGACTGCGAGTCTGGATCCAGCAGCCTCAGGGTCAGTGATGATGCTGACCAGCACCTCTCCCCTTCTATACCCGAGCCAAGTGAAAAGGATGGGAATCAACTGAACAGGTAAACTGGAATAAAATCAGAGGCAGCATTAGCTTGGGCTAGTAAACTAGTTACTCATTTTAATTATTACTGTAGTCAATATCAATTCAAAATAAGGCTGAGAAAATATTATTTTTCATTAATATTGACTACAATAATTACTAGCATGAGCTGATGCTGCTACTGATTTTATTCCAGATTACCTGTTCAGTTTGATTCCCATTATTTTCCCTCGGCTCTGGTAGATCAGGGGAGAGGTGTTGGTCATCATCAGCAGGTACTGGTTCATCATCACTGACCCTGCTGCACTTGCAGCTTACACTGATAAGTAGTATATCTTACACTGACTGCCTCAAGATGATGCCCCCTGACTAGCTAAAATATTGTCTTTATAGTTTTATATGTTGTTTATGTGTTATGTTCAGTGATACTTCAAATAATGTGCTTAAAAAAGCATTTATTTCTATATTGCGTTATATTTTTATTCTAGTAAGTTGTGTTAAAAACACATCTCCACATTAATGAGCCAGTGTATTATGATGTGGGATGTGGTGACCTGCTGTGGGCCAGGAAGTCCAGCGCCACTTTTTGGTCCCAGACCGCCCCTAATGCTACGTCAAAAGTCACCGAAGATGGCGGACTGGTGTGAACTGCTCATTTTAACAGATCAGATAGAGAGGGATAAGTTATCACACTGTAAACCCGATTAAGTTGGCAAAACTCAAAATATTTGAGGTAATCAGTTACATAAATTTTTTTAAGTAATGATGTTTCCAATTTTAAGTAAACAGAACTATCTACTTTTGAGTTTGTTGAACTTGTGCAAATCAAATAAAATTTTTTAGACAATCCAACCCGGAAATCGAACCTGGGTCTTCCGCATGTCAGGCGAAACACCCACCACTGAACCACCAGTGCTCTATAGAGTTCACATTGGTGGAAGTTTAAGGTGACAGTTACTGTTACTTAAGTACTTACGATTACATAAAATATAAAATTTGTTCAGCTAACATGAAAAGTGTCATTTCTACAAACTCATAAATACTCAAAAAGGTCTATTGATTTGACCTTATTGCAATAATTTAAGTTAACAGTACTCAATGTTTTTAATTACTTTGAGCATTAGGGTTTACAGTGCAGTAGACACTGTTCTGCCACCTACTGCATAGGACACGTATTGCGCCATTAGACCTAAATCCATACTCTGGATGCGCTGATACTTACGGCTGAATAAAGGAGCAACCAATTACAAAGCTGGCTCCGCCCTATCGTTCTTGATTGACAGAACGACTCATCCTGCTGAATAGTCGCATTATGAAATAAATAGGCCATCGGGAAAAACGGGATTTTGAAATAAATACTGACTTTGAAAAAATGACATTTTGGAATAAAAACAGCTGGAATTAAATAATCAAACCCGCCTTATACACAACAGGTTCCATTATGATAGCATTTAAACACCAGGATTGAAACACATCTAGTCGGGGAAGAGATTCTTGTATGTCATTGAACTCACACTGTAGAACACGTGCCATGTCCCTGCATGCTTCCCAACCAACTAACTGCAACCACGGAAGCTCTTCAAATTCAAACTATACATTAGGAGAGCACAAAAAAACCACAACACAAGAAAAATATAATTTGAAAGGGGGCTGCTTTCTCACTCACTCAAAAGCACTCACTTCTGTTACAAAGCTGATCACACTGGCTCAGGAAAGGTGACCTCTGGTTAATGAATCACTTGGGCAGTGTGGGTTGAGAAACCTGGGATCTCTATCCAGGGCGGCCTCTCAGCTGATCTCTCCTAACCAGCACAGAGAGAATGTGTACCCTCTGTTAACTGTGTAGCCCTGCCAATGCAACAGCACTTGCTCAACTCTGGGTTGAAGAGATTCCAGAGTTTCTGAGAAGAAATTCTGAGTTAGGCTGTCAAGGGGATCGGAAAATACGGATTACCATTCCTGGGGTGGAAAAGTAGATGTAGAAGTGGAGGAGGGGTGGGGTGAGAGAGACGGAGTGTGAATAAATTTGCACTTCCCTGTTGGAACTGTGGGTCACAATCCATGCAGGGAGAGAGAAAATGCACGCTGCTCTTCCAGATAAGATTACAGCTTAGGACTATCTGGTACATTTATAGAGGTTTTACAGTAAAGGATAAAAGGTCAGTATAAAAGCAGTGTTTCCCGCACAGAGTTTACTTGGCCGATACACTGGCCGACCCTTTGAAAAAATATGTCTGAGAAAACAATGCTATCTGCAATTGATTAACTAGTAGCAGACAGTACACTGCTCTCGCACTAGCGGAATTAACAGGTGCATGAGGTACCGCAAGACCGGTAGGCAATAAATGCAACAGATGCCAGCTGTGGTAAAAATAATAAGAAGGGCGTACTGACGGTCGCACAGAGACATACAGTTTCGCACGGTGAACAACTCTTCTTTATAAAACCTAGGAACATTAATAACCCCTAAAAACTCAAGAATGAATGTACTGTAGATGGAGGAGGCATCAGACATCGCATTTTGGTTTTCTGATACCTCATGTAGAATCAAAGTTATCACCACTTTTAAAATTTTACTGCTACTGGATTATAGGAATGACATTGCAATAATGTGGAGTACACAAATGTGCCTCCTATTATTATCATGATTGTTGTTATCATTAACAGGAACAACCAAAAACAACCATAAAAACCATGTGATGTTATAAAATTGTGTTATTTCTTTGCTTATGTGACCAATTTTTTAACAATAGTTGGTTAAAATGAAATAATTCAGTTCATGATTTTAAACAAGGTTGTACTGAAAAAATATGTCATTTGATTATCACTTATAATCTTTCTCAATGTAGAAGAATGAACTCCAAATTTATTTGGAAATTGTTGTATAACCCGTTCCAGATTGATGTGCTCACATAATGTTTTTTTTTTTGTGTGTGTGTCAATATGTTTGGCCAATTTTCTTTTTTCTCCTTCCATTTGATAATCTGTCTCACTTTTACTTACGTATGTATACAACTTATATCTTACTTATACCTGTATATGCATATCTCCTGTGGGGATGGAAATCAACAATCACCTCCCGATACAATATTATTACAACTGTGATTCTATAAGTATCACAATATTATAAATATCCCAATTCGATTTTACATTTTCACCCAATTTTATTACAATTTTAGGATGAAAATTTTTTACAATTAATTAAATGTACCTACCCCCTTCCCTATAACATTATTTTTTTCACTTAAATACCAAGTGCAGCATTTAAACAATACAAACTTACTTCAACTACAAAAGTTTAACATTTAGCTGAGCAGCATGTACCTCTGTTATCCGCTATAATTAGTAATAATTTAAACTTAGCAAATAATTCACATCTACCACCCGAGATGAAAAAGTGTAAAAAGTTTACTTGTAGGATTATAAAGAAACAGCAATGTTTTGCCTCCTCAAACACCTCTCAAGTCTCAAAACTAAAAAGCAAGCACGTGAGTTGAGGGGCTGCGCACATGGGCTCCTGCATATTTTCATACGGACACGCGGGGCTTCTAAGGCAGCGCTTTTCAACTTATTAGCGCTCACATTGTTTTTTGAGACTGTAAAAATGCATTCCTGTTGCGCCACTCAAGCTTCTGCGCTCTGTACAGAAACGTTTATATCTGTGGCTGATCGGCTAATCACAGTCACAGCCAAAAATTTCACAGCCATTTCTGGTCACTGGCCGATCACCCAATCTCCATTATTTAAACATAATAGGTTTTTTTTTAAGGTAAATAAATAAATATGTAAATAAATAGTTTTTTTTCTCCCCACCTCTACTGATTACTTACCTTTTGTTTTTATATACATTAAAACCTGTTTTTACATTTTTATTGATGGTGTTTAAAAAGTAAAACTAAATCTATAACATCATAAAGTGCACAAAAACAAAGGGGTGAGAATACATTTCATACCTGCTGTATCTATGCAGTGTTTCCCCCACACATAAAGTATATTGTATACTTTCCCGGCATACAACATATAGCATAAGAAGCATATTGATGGCCACCCAAGTATATTTGCCGACCCTCATTAAAAATCTTTTTTTTATAAAAAAACTATGCAACCCGCTATCTGTTCACTAGTTTATGTTGTACTGAGACAATGCAGCGAAAGAATAATAAGATAAAAAAAATATTATTACTATTACTGGTCACAGAACCAATTAAAAACAACCATAAAAACAAATTCTCTTATGAATCTGTACTATTTCTTTGCATTGTCCTTTTTTTCTTCCCAGACATGTTTGTTTAGTTGATTAAAATGAAATAAAATTAATTTCATCATACTGGTTATGTTGTGCAGAAAAAAAAAAAAGATATTTCACTCAATATTGCACAATCCTGACCCATATACAGTACATTTATTAAAACATAGTAATGCGATGGCTTCCGGTGTTGGTGATGTAGGAGAAAGCCGTGTTGGAGAGGTCTCCCGGTTAAACTTGTAACTTATCCCTGTAAACACCGCAATTATTTTAAGAAAGTTACGAATTACGGTGCTATCTTTATCCCGGTTCGGAAATGAGTAGTGTTAAGCCCAAGACAGGTAAAGCGCCGAGTCCTCCGGTTACTCGCGGCGGAGCTGCTACTGTAGCCAGTAAACTTGCCAAGATGGTGGCGGAAAACCAGGCTGCAAGCAGCTCACCTGGACCCATAAGGGACTTGCCAGAAGTCTTGTCACCGAGCCAGCTGGTTGCTGAACTGGAGAAACAGCGAGTCTCGCTTCGAAGCGACATGTTGACTTTAATTCAGGAGATTATTAAGCCAATACAGACCTCGGTGGATGCTCTCCGCGAGACGATGAATAACTTTAATGGCCACCTCGCTGCTATAGAAACCCGGGTGGGGGATAACTTTGAACGGGTATCGAGCATGGAAAAGGCTATGAAGTCGCTAGAAGCCCAAAATAAGTCTCTTCGAGACCGTGTTGAC
>JAAGKR010009962.1:0-17387 GCA_011419295.1 Clarias macrocephalus
TGTGTTGTGTTGTGTTGTGTTGTGATGTGTTGTGTTGTGTTGTGATGTGTTGTGTTGTGTTGTGATGTGTTGTGTTGTGTTGTGTTGTATTGTGTTGTGATGTGTTGTGTTGTGTTGTGTTGTGATGTGTTGTGATGTGTTGTGTTGTGTTGTGATGTGTTGTGTTGTGTTGTGTTGTGATGTGTTGTGTTGTGTTGTGTTGTGTTGTGATGTGTTGTGTTGTGTTGTGTTGTGTTGTGTTGTGATGTGTTGTGTTGTGTTGTGTTGTGTTGTGTTGTGATGTGTTGTATTGTGTTGTGATGTGTTGTGTTGTGTTGTGTTGTGTTGTGTTGTGTTGTGTTGTGATGTGTTGTGTTGTGATGTGTTGTATTGTGTTGTGATGTGTTGTGTTGTGTTGTGTTGTGTTGTGTTGTGATGTGATGTGTTGTGTTGTGTTGTGATGTGTTGTGTTGTGTTGTGTTGTGATGTGTTGTGTTGTGATGTGATGTGATGTGTTGTGTTGTGATGTGTTGTATTGTGTAACACATGTTCCCATCTGCAGCAGACTCGTAAAGAACAAGAACATCTGATACCCAGCTCTTGTCCAATTTCCAGACAGCTGCTTTGGAAAGAACATTTTAATTTTCCTCGCTTTATCACCTTCCTTATTGCTTTTTTCAAGTTTAGATACAATTTCAGCCTAAGCCATTTCCCATCTCCTAAAAATGCCCACTTATTGTACGGCAGGCAATCAGAGAGGAAGTTAGATAATATTTTCATATCTCACGCTCACCCATCAGGTTACTGCGTACATGCAAATGGGCTTCTGGAGCTCCAGTGGAAAAGTCAAATATTGCATGAAAACTTGTAACTATAATCATATAGTACTGTATAAAAGCATGAATCAAATGAAAAGTTATAATTTTTCTTCTTTTTTGTTTTTTTTTTGCATATCAACCAGAAATGCAGTACTGCATTAATATATATTATATTATATTATATTATATTATATTATATTATATTATATTATATTATATTATATTATATTATATTATATTCAACAGTAAATAATAATGACAGTGACAAATATTGTAAGAAATAATTATGTTTAGAATAAATAATAATGTGTTTTAACAAACAGACAGCGCAGTAGGTCGTAAGATCTCGTACATATACATATGTATCTGAGTTCTAAATGATACAGTACCGTATATACAGAATAAATATGGGTGGACTACACAGTAGTGCAATGATAAGCAATAAGTTGTGGACAGTTATATTCAAATGGCTATTTATATTCATATTCAAGTTTTCTATACAGCTCATAGTGGAGTGTGTTTCTCACGGCTGTTCCTTCTCACAGCATTTGTAATGAAATTTTCATTACAATTGCAACCTGTTCTCCTGAAACAGCACAAAAGTTAAAGTGATTAGAAAACCAGGAACAATGAAAAGTCTCTTCCCATCAGGCAAATTCTTTCAAGGAGTCGGACCAGCTCGGAGCGTGTACTGAAAGCTGGTAGCTGATCAGACCAAGCCGAATGCGTCAGCAGTATACTGGAAAGGGCAGAACCAGAATCACTTCTCTCCATCCTCATCTAATTCTACAGTACAGGCACTGGAACATTTCCCGCAAACCTTTCATCACTCAGGTTGTGGAATGAACTTCCCTGAAGTGCTGACTTCTTCAAACGAATCCCGTAGATCCACCTCTTCACCGAGCGCTTATGTAAGAACGAAGGCATCTCTGGAGGGAAGAAAGAAAAGCGCTTCATCTACACCGCGCTCTACCAACTCCTACACGCTAACGCTTCTCCAACAAGTTTGTTTTTGACCCAGTGAAAACTGATACAGTACATTTGTAATCTTCTGTGTTTCATAAGGTGTCTTGATAAAATGTTCTTCGTACAATTGTGAACTCTTTATATATATATATAAAAAATAATTAAAAAAAACCATAAGACTCATTGGTCTTGTTCTGTGTTCGGCACAGTCAAGTTTAGAAACTTTAGAAAAAGTTATGAAAGAAAAGTTTAGATTTTTCATAATGGCCCAATTTAAGGTTGCATAGTTGTACAATGCACGGGGAGAACATGCGAACTCCATGCACACAGAAGCGGGAATCGAACCCAGACCCTCGTGGTAGAGGTGCAAGGCTCAGTGCCTTATTATCACTTATGTAGTATTACAGTATATGCAGTTCTTAATGACATCACTGAAGACATGCTGATAAATGTTTCTGGTTCTTTTACTACTCCTGTGATTGCACTATAGACACCGTGAGACGTTGATGTTCCAGCAGGCCGAGGAAACCCTTCATCCTTTATGCTTTATTATGCAGTAGTGGGACGGATATGGCAGCTCCTGATCATTTATATTCACCATTTATCGTTCCATTGAAACAGTAATTACCTCATTTGAGTGACCATTGATTAAATGGTCTTTATTTGACAGCGTTAAAACTGTGTTCCATCACTCTGCTTGTCTTTTGAGCCCTAGCTTTTTTCAGAGTGGTCAAAACTGGGAACCGTTTCAAGCCTTAATAGAGGGAGATAAAAGCAGGGATCTAAAAATTCACTACACTTTACCATTACACAGGTAATGTCTCGCTGCCCCACTTAAATCCACACCAACAGCCACACATGCATTGTTATATGGCGTTTGAGAAACCCAAGGTTCCTGTCCTGTATTATGTCGAAAATAAGAATGTGTTATTACACTATAATGAGAAACAGCTGACGTAGCAAAAAAAAAAAAATCCTGCATAAGGCTTTAAGTGTGTCATAGCACATTTTCTATTATTGTATTCATTTAATTGTACCCGACTAAAAAGAACAAATCTATGATTAATCCCTCATGTTTTTATGTTCTCATTATCTCCTTTTAGAAATCTGACAGAATCCCTTTGCAAACAAAGCGGCAGGAAGAAAGTCATCAGATATTACGCTGATCTGTAAAACTCCCTGCAGCGTGAATGACTTCCCTTCCTCTGTTGTCCCACCATGCTTGGAGAAAAACCAAGCGAGTCTGAACTGTGGGTCTTGTGATTAGTAATCCACAGAAACGCATCACAGGCTGCATATACAGTCATTACATGGGTGTAAAAATAGTTCAGGTCTGATTGAAAAGCTGCTCTTGTTTCATTCGGAAGGACACCCAAAGGCTTCTCTTGAACACCAAGAGGGTTTTGTTATGAGCTTCTCTGTTCTGCACTAGAATGAGGGCCATAGTGGGGGATGAATGAATGCCTGATCACGTTATGTTTGGGATGTCACAGGGCTCTTCTCCCACTTGCTAAAATCAATGTGATTGTGCGCTCCTTTCTCGGCTGAATCCCGAATGCGTCCCTGTTTCACAAACACAATAAGGTACCGTTTGCGCATCACTCAGTGGTGCATTTTGGGAATACTAACGTATCTATTTATCTAATGTACACCTTTGCTATGCGTTTTTATCTCTTCCTTGTGAATATAAACACTACTATTTCTATTACATTTACATTTAAGGCATGTGACATGTACATCATAAGGCGGCACGGTGGCGTAGTGGCGTCGTGGTCAGCACTGTCGCCTTGCACCTCCGGGGTCCGGGTTCGATTCCTGTCTATGTGCATGAAGTTTGCATTTCCTCCCCGTACTTGGTGAGTTTCCCCAGATTCGGCTAATTGTGTGTGAATGATTGTGTGTGCCCTGCAATGTATTGGCACCCCACCTCATGCCCTAAAGCGGTATAGACGGTGTGAGAGAGAGCATGTACATTATGCTAGTTCAGTAACATCATGGTATTTAAAGCACGAATTAGACATTTCGATTAGACACCGCATCATATCTGTTAAGCATCTCTGCGATCGTTTGATGTTCAGGCTTGAGCCAACTCCTAACTAGCTAATTAACAAGCAGACATCTACTGTAGCTATCCAGTGATGAAATCAGTGCAAAATCATTATATTCCCTTTATTTTGTGATAAAACGTCTACGTACAGTACACTACCCATTTAAACATTTCAATTAAACGTTTTTTTTCCCCCCATCATGGCTTCCAAAAAATCCATTTTAGCTCACATTTACCACATCCGATATACTGTACTGTAGATGCATTTAATGTGCCTGAAATCTCCACATTTTGTAGACATCGCTTTGAGGAGTTGAAGAACGTATGCGTGGGTGTGAAAGGCTGAGCAAATTACAAAGCAAATGATCTTAAGGGATTTAACCAATTAGCTGATTTCCAGGTTATTTCCGAACTAATTATATCATTCGCCGTGCAACTGGGATGCTCTAGAAGTGGAGTCCCAGTGCTCCCCTGGGTTTGGAGACCGAACAACTAAATTAAGGGTCATCTTGATGTCACTTTTGCATAAGAGTAAACGTTTGCATAATCAGTAAGTGGGTTAGCCATGAAAAAGCAAAACCCAGGAGACAGGTTTTCATTAACAAAAAAAAAGAAAAAAAAAGTGGTGGAAGTCTCATGTGTGCAATACTGTAGAGACAGGCTTTATTAGGCAGAAGATTTCGGGGATTTAGTTGTACATTGGAATAATAATAATAATAATAATAAAAAAGTGTATATAAAGTACTGTGCTTTCGGGGAGAAGTAATCTTGGGACAGTGTTTGTTTTTTTCTAAATAAAGTAATTTATTATGGGGTTAATTAAATGTTATGGTTTATTTTTAAAAAATACTCTTAGAAACACATTCTAAGAAAATTCACAATACATAAAAAAAAAAAAAACTTAGACGTAATGTCTATGTAATGCTAACTCTTACATTGTGTAATATAATGACCTAATTGTATAATAAAATACCAGAAGTGTTCGAGTCAAACTGGGACTTTTTTTCTAAATGCTGGCCTTCCAGGAACTCCTTTAATGGCCCATACATGTGATAATAGCTTGGTGCAAGGTCAGGACTGTATGTATGGGGTTTACTTCAAGGCAATAACTCCCAGCCGAGTTCCTGTAATGTACAAGTAGCCTTGGGGAATGAGGTGTGTATGTATACAATTCCTTGGGCAATGTTTAAGGATCAGGTGTTCCACCGTGAGACAAAAAAAACAGCAAACGTGTGGTAGTTAGGTGTGGTATTGCACTATTGATATGAGGACTAAGAGAAATATCCATTTTTATTTAGTTATTCATCTTCAAGCTTTCTGCATCACTACCCTATATCGTTACACTCTGTAAAGCTGACTGAGCTAGTGTTTAATATCAGTCATCATCATCATCATCATCATCATCATCGTCATCATTAAATTTGCCATCTTTTAAACCTAAATCACTGGAAATAAATAAGGTTCATGCAAATAAAGTGAGGTTTATTCTTAGAAATGCCTAAAACCAGACATTTTTTTCCAGACGTTTGGCCAAATCTGTGAGACTGATGACGTCAATACTCTCGCTCGGAGACACAACACGAAACAGGGATTCAATCAAACAACATACAACAGAACTTCCAGCAAAATAAAACACAATACATCATGTTAAATCATCTATGTATAATTTAAAGCTACAGTACATTTAGAAAGTCTCCTTCGTGATATGATTGAGTGAACAATTCCTGAATTACGAAACAGTCAAGACTCTTAAAACTACGCTCCCGTCCTAAACTCAAAGACTATCGTCTGCTTTTTCCCTCTGCATCCGATCGACTCTCAAACTTTTTTCCAACCTGTCAATGAGATAAGACTTGACGACTTATCCATTCTTTGATTGAAAGTACTCGTTTTTCTGTCCACCCTCATTCATTGTGACCTCGTCATCCCTCCAGACGCTTCATCAGCTCCGTCCTGGGCTGCTCCGTGGGTGGCGAGGTCAACACGAGCACAGGCCACCAAAACCATTGCGGGCTAAAATTAGCCATCCGTTTGTCTCAACTGCTTCCCGGCCAGAGTTTGTCGGCGTGGTGACGACAGCAGTCTGGTCCTGGGGGGATAAAATGCTCCATTGTAGTTTGTCTTGTCCACGGACTAATCTTTTCATTCATAAAGGTGACCCTCTGTTTCTAACCTTGGAAGCAAAAGTTAATCAGATAAACAATCCCTTCACAGCTACGTGAATACCTTTTGACTCGCCTTCACAGTCTAAATGCTATTATTTACCATTTATAATAAATAAATGTGCTGTTTTTTTCTTTGTTTGTTTTTTTCTTATAAAATTTTGAATATACAGAATAAAGACTGTCACAGAAAAGGTAATGAAACTTTCACAATGGTTTCATTACAGCTTATAAACCCAGTGGGTAATGAAATAAAGCAGTGTGCCCATGGATATCTAATTACAGAATCATTTAATGAATCATTTACTGGTATCTTGTTAGAGTCAGGGACGTGCTAGAATAAACTTCCCATCATCCACAGGTAGCTACTTGTCCCTGATCACTTTCACCTGGGTGTTGTTATTTCCTGCCTATTCTATTAAAGTTTCCATATTTCTGTGTCTTTGGGTTGCATTTTATTCCTTGGTTGTTTTGCTTACCGTACGACCCAGTGATAAAGTTTTGTTTTTGTATCATAGTCCTTGTTCCCTGGTTTATGGTTTCATCCCCTTACATTCGAACACTATGGGCAGTTTAGGAACAGCAAACTGCATGTCCAAATAAATAAATAAATAAATAAATAAATAAATAAAGGCAAATGTACAACCTATACCTTTACTGTAGGTCCCTCACTCAACCTCTTTACTTTTTTTTTTTTTTTTTTTAGGATGTAAAATTCACTTTAAAGTTCAGTAAAACATCTGGTTATCTAACACTGAATTGGTTTATACTAGTGATATTATAAATGGACAATTTGCATTAACACACTAATTTCGAAGGCAACAAATGTCACATTATATCGTATCGTATCATATCATATTGTATTGTATCGTACGAGATTAAGTGTCATCTTCACATATCGATGTGCTGCTTTATTGTACCGTGTAGAAGACTGAGGTTCACACTCTGTGTTTTCCACACAGCTCAACAAAGTAAAAATAAAAGTTTTGCCTGCTTTTTATAGCTCAAAAATTGCACAAGGGAAAAATCTAAATTTGAAATTGAAACTGCAAACCCGTTGTAAGCCATCTCTTAAAAAGATCAGAGGGTGTATATTTTAATCTGATGTGAAAGTCAATTACTCATGATCCTTATTTAGTTCTTCATCTATGAGTCGGTGCTGGTTTGTTTCTTTCTTTATCTCACTCCGTCATGGTGCTGATTTTTCTTCTCTGATTGCAGTTTTTAAACACTTGATCTGGTTCGAGCTTTCCTGGCTGCAGGCAAAAAACCTTGAGCAATATCCTCGAGGAAGGAAAAAAATGCTTTAGAAAAACAAACATTTCTTGGAAATTTATCCACGTTGACTCTGTTGTGTGATTTTATTTATAAAGAACGTGTAAATAATGGTATATCTTACAAATCTTGAATTTCCAAAGAGGTGTTCTTATTTGTAACAGCTTGTCATTAATGTTGGAATTATTGTTTACTCTGAAATTGCTTCTTGGTCTGACTTGGTAGATGGTGAAAGAAGAAATAACAACTAACAATTAAAGTGACGATATAAAGTCTAATAACTAGCGTATGATGAAAAGCTAATCGCTGCTATAACATCCATCTAGCTAGTATACGATTATTGCTGTGAAATAGAACTTGCTTGCTTATGATTTAAAAAAGTCATTACGATTATGTCTAACTAGCTAGTTCAAATTATAAGGTCACTGATTGCTATAACACTTAACTAAAAAGCATATAGTATAAAAAAGGCATTACTATAATGTCAATTGCTATAACTAGCTAGCTTAGGATTTAAAAGGTCATTGCTATAATGTCTAACTAACTAACTTAGGATAAAAGTCAGTGATTGCTATAACATTTATCTAGCTACGACTAAAAGTCATGGTTATAATGTCCAACTAGACACTTTACAATAAAAAAGAAATTCCAGTAATGTTTAGAAATCTTATGAATAAAAATACTTGTTATAATATCTAACTAGCTAGCTCATGACAAAAAGTCATTGATATTATGTCTAGCTAATGGTAAAAAAAAAAAAAAACCACTCACTGCTATAATGTGTAACCAACAAGCTTACGATAAAATCATTGCTATAATCTAACGAGTTTACAATAAAAAGTCAATCATTGCTATGACATTTACACAGCTAGCTTATTATGAAAAAGACATTGTTTTATCTAAGAGCTAACTCATGATAGATATAACTAGCTAATAAAAAGGCATTGCAACTACATGTAACCAGCAAGTCATTTAAATCAAGTTCTGTAGTCAGTTTATGATAAAACAAAAGTAACATCCATAATGTTTAGCTAGCTTATGATGAAAAGTAATTGCTATATAATTTAACTAGCAAGCTAATAATTAAAAAGTCATTATTAAAATGTCAAACTACTGAGCTAATTAAATAAAATCAGTCATTGCTATAACATCTTAATAACTAGCTTAGGATAAATGTAATTTGTCGCTATAACCTTCCTGCTTATGATAAAAATTGTTATAATGTCTACCTAGCTACTTTCTAGTAGGTTTAAAGTAATCATACTTTAATAGTTTATTAATAAAAGCTACTGCTAATATGTCTGAAAAAAACATTGCTATACTTTATAACTAAGTAGCTTATGATAAAATCCATTGCTATAACATCAAACTCGTTTACAATAAAAAAGTAAAATGTTGCTATGGCAAAAGTCACAGTTATAATTTGCTAGCTCACGACATATAGTGAGTAATTTCTATAAAATCCATCTAGTTCGCCTACAATAATAAAAGGCATTGCAATAACATCTAACTAACCAGCATGTGATAAAAGTCAGTACTATAACAATTAACTAGATAGATTATAATAAAAAGTAATGCGTATAATGTTTAGCTAGTAAAACACTAATTGCTATAACATCTAACTAGCTGCAGTAGCTATAAGATATAAATGATCACTGGTATAATGTTTTATTAACTAGCTCATTATGTAAACAATAATAACAACAGTAATATTACTATAACATTTAAATAATTGGCGTTGAATAAAAGTCAGTTATTGCTATAATATTTAACAAGCTAGCTTTTAACAAAAAGTCATTGTTATAACATTCCACTATCTAGTTTCCAATTTAAAAAAAAATCCTATAATATTTAGCAAGCTTCTAATAAAAAAGAAATGATAAAATTCATTACTATAGAAATGATAAAATTCATTACTATAACATAAAAAAGGCAAATATTGCTACTGTATATTTATCGTAGTATATTATTAAATACTTACGATAAAAGTCTTAGTTTTAATATTTAACAGCTAGGTCACGTTACATAGTCGACCTTTTTCATAACATCGATCTAGCTACAAATAGCTTATAATAAAAAATGCATTGCAATAGCATCTAACTAATCAGTGTGTTATAAAAAGTCAACAACCAACAATCAACTAGCTAGTTTATAATAAAAACATAATGCCTGTAATGGTTAGGTAGCTTAATATAAAAAGTCGTAGCTAATATAGTATCAAATTATTCAGTGTTGAATTAAAAACATTTTCTCCAACACACGTTTTTCCTTTCGTCGCTTATATTTGCTAAAATGCATTTATAGTGCTGCTGATGTTTGAATAACCCGACTTTCTGTGAGAACAAACTGTTTCTTGGAAATTCAATCTCTATCTTTTCATTCATGTTGAAGCTGCAGTGTGACCTTGATTCATAAAGAAAGCATGGAAATGAAGGTTACAGTTAACTCGTCTAAATCTTTGTGTTTCTAACAAGCTTCTTTATTTGGAACAGATTTAAGATCAGATCCTTTTTTTTCTTTTCTGCAAAACACTTTAAAACACAAAAAAATGTAAAGATTCTTATTTTAAAAAGAAAATAAAGCCTTATTTAAAAGAATGAATTTGTATATAATATAATGTATTATTATTATTATTATTATTATTATTATTATTATTATTATTACTTTATCTCTTAAGTTTTATTTTCTAATTTTTATATCCCATTTTTTATAATTCTTAATTTGCTCCATTTACTCAATTTATTTTTATCAACCTACCTATTATCTTAAAGGATTTTTTTATGAAGGCGCGTGATGAAGACACGGTGTCAGGTTGGCGTCAGACTCTGACAGGGTCACTGACGCCTTTAATTAGTTCACCATTTCCAGGGATTATCCAATTTTCTTCATAAGAGAAAAAAAAAATCTCATCCTCATACGGTGACCTCGTGAAGTTCAGTGAAGTAAAAAAAAAGAAACAAACTAATCATAAAAAATAGTTTTTATCTAAAAGATTTGCATTAAGCTTATTTGCATTTTCGTTTCCTTGGATGCCAGACTGCTGAAGACCACAAGTCCTTGTTGTTATTTATGAGCTGATTCATTATCTTAATTAGGCCTTTATGTGGAGGGTGTAATAGTCCAGGCTAGATAATAATTAAGATTTATTTCTAAGCTTGATTAATGCTTAGTGCACGTGCAGGATTTGGAGTCATGCCAAGCAGACATGGAAACAAATGTTACTCTAATGATCGTAATTTATGTTTCAGATGCGTTCATGATGTTTAATATTTATCTCCAGATATGACGTTAATGCTTTGATATTGCTTTTGCATGCATTTACACTATTAATGTAGGTATTATCAATCAAATATGCATTGGTTTGCTGCAGAGATGTAAATAATATAACAATACACCTATTGTAGGTGCAAAAATTTGTGTCCCCTTTTTGTTATGCTGTATTGTAGCAAAGCCGTGTTTGCATTCTTTCTTGGATTCGGATTTCATCTTGCATTAATAAAATAAAATATGCCTTTTCTTTTTTTTTTTGCTGAAAATGTGCCAAAACTAAAAAACTGGGTGCAAAAAAATGTGCCTTTTCATGCTTTTCAGTATTCCCGCATAGCTGAATCTACATTGTTTCCCGATTTCAGATCTTCTGGCTCGATTCAGACCCTCGTTTTAAATCCGCTGCATGTCTCCAGCCCCTGTGTGGAATTAGCTGCAGCTGCATAGGCACATTTTTGCAGATTAGAGGTTTAATCTGCTTCTTCCCTAGAGACCATAACACAGAGGCCTGGGGGAGGGGGGGAGGGGGGGAGGGGCATTTCAATTTTTTTTTTTTTTTACGCATACCCTTGCTTCAACCCTATAAACCATACCAAGTCACGCTGTAATCAATGTTCTTGCGTATCAGAACCTAAGATGCACATCGTGTCGCTTCGATTTTGACACCATCACTTCTTTTTTCCTTTCTTTTCCCAGCATTCATAGTGGCGCCCCCGAGGCTGCGGTTGATTGATTGTCAGGATCGGTATGCTGCAGCTGGATGAGTCATGCACGCCTCTGTGTATTGCTTTTATATGACAGAGAGAGAGCGAGAGAGAGAGAGAGAGAGAGAGAGAGAGAGAGAGAGCATGTTAAAGCTTCTATGCTTCTAAGAATAGCGCTCCGGAATTGAGCAACGGATTGACAGAAACGGATTGCTGGAGTTGTGTAAAGTGGAATAAAAGTGCTGAGAGAAAGAATATATATTTATAAGTGTTCTGGTGAAGTGTTATGTACAGTATGTTTATATCACGATTATTTTGTTTTGAAGAAGGTGTTGATTGATTTCCTATAGACATCCCTTTGAAAGATTTCAAATGTACACCATTAACACATTTGTTTTTATATTTTAATGTTTCATGCCAGACCCTCCACTTAAATGAATTGCTGATGACTCTTGGGAAGGATTCTCTTTCTCACTTTGTTAAGCTGTATGTTTTCCATCACTGTTAAGTCTTCAGGAAAGCTTTACGCTTTGGGATTTTTCTGCAACGTGATGAGCTGCGTCCGTTTCTTTATAACGTCAAAACGCGTTCAAGAACAGGAACGACTGTGATGATGTTAGTGAGGAACCAGGAACCGGCTTTAAAGTGGACCTATTATGCACAATTCATTTTTTTTTGTTGTTGTTTTAAAACATTTAGTGGGATCTTCAATGTGTGTATACAAACAAAATAGGAATAATAATAATAATAATAATAATAATAATAATAATAATAATAATAATAATAAACATTCTGCTTTTTGTCCTTTTTTACATTTTGGAATTGGGTGGAGTTTAAAAACCACAATTAGATTGACCTCTTAATGTGACCTCATATAAGAAGAGCCCCTCCTCTGGCTTGTTGCTTATCTGTGCTGGTTTTTTTTGTTTGTTTGTTTGTTTGTTTGTTTTGTTTTTTTGAAGGGAAAATCTGTTCTGAAAATCTATTTTGGTTGTGGTAGAACTTGCTGGATGTTGGTTCTCTTATAATTGTAGCACCAAAAGTGGCAGAATCGCACAGTTTATATGTAATTAAGTAAAAAAAAAAAAAGAAAGCTAAATAGATCCCAAATTATAAAAGAACAAATGACTCAAGAGCATTAATTCATGATAACATCTTCATTATTTAGGGCAACACAACTAAGCTCTGAAGAAGGTAGGATTAAGCATTAGTGGTTACCCACAAACCACTAACAGCTAAACTAGCTCTTATTAAGAGCTAAAGATTGCTAACATAGTCTTTAGCCGCTAACAGCTAAACTAGCTCTTATTAAGAGCTAAAGATTGCTAACATAGTCTTTAGCCGCTAACAGCTAAACTAGCTCTTATTAAGAGCTAAAGATTGCTAACATAGTATTTAGCCACTAAAGCTAACCTAGCTCTTATTAAGAGCTAAAGATTGCTAACATAGTATTTAGCCACTAAAGCTAACCTAGCTCTTATTAAGAGCTAAAGATTGCTAACATAGTCTTTAGCCGCTAACAGCTAAACTAGCTCTTATTAAGAGCTAAAGATTGCTAACATAGTCTTTAGCCGCTAACAGCTAAACTAGCTCTTATTAAGAGCTAAAGATTGCTAACATAGTATTTAGCCACTAAAGCTAACCTAGCTCTTATTAAGAGCTAAAGATTGCTAACATAGTATTTAGCCACTAAAGCTAACCTAGCTCTTATTAAGAGCTAAAGATTGCTAACGTAGTCTTTAGCCGCTAACAGCTAAACTAGCTCTTATTAAGAGCTAAAGATTGCTAACATAGTCTTTAGCCGCTAACAGCTAAACTAGCTCTTATTAAGAGCTAAAGATTGCTAACATAGTATTTAGCCACTAAAGCTAACCTAGCTCTTATTAAGAGTTAAAGATTAATAACATAGTCTTTAGCTGCTAACAGCTAAACTAGCTCTTATTAAGAGCTAAAGATTGCTAACATAGTATTTAGCCACTAAAGCTAACCATTAACATTAACTATCCTACTGTTGCACTTCTAAGAACTACTGTATAGAAGGCTAGGTTAGCTATTAAAGGTTAGCTGCTGCCTGCTTGTCCAGCCTCATTTACTGTAAAAATGGAGCCCAGAGTTGAGCAAGAGTTGAGCAGGTGTATGAGGTCACAAAAGGGGGGAAATCTGATTTGCTAGCTTGGTTAGAACCTGGCCAGTACAAGCAACTTCAAGCACACTTTATCTAAAAAGTAAAATTTTCATAATACATAACCCTTAAAACGAATGTGGGTGTGGCTTATATAGCAAGTTGCCGCCATAGCAGACCATCTGATCCACATGACAGGTTTTACACCAAATGCCCATGCTGATGCAACACTCCTATTTCATCCTGCACTGCATCTAGTGGCTAGGATTTGGGCATTTGGTGGGAATTGAACCCAGCCCTTCTGCATGGCAGGTGAGAAACCCACCACTGAGCCACCAGTGTGCGGCTTATCCTTTAGAGGATCGTGGAGACATCCCAGGAGACTTCGGCCAATAGGCGGTAAACACCCTGGATGGGATGCCAGTCCATTGCAGGTCACATATGCTCACACATGTACACACTTAAATATGCATTTGCAATTGCAATTTGGGAACACCAGTTAGTCTAATCTGCATCTCCTTGGACTGTGGGAGGAAACCGGATCTATGCACACAGAATTCGAACCTACAACCCTGGAGGCCACCGTGCTAACCACTGTGCGACCGTGCTTCCACATGATCTTTTGCAAAATATAAGAACTTACCTACTGTCCTGATGCCACTATGAAAATTGACAAGGCAGATACTAAGGATGGATCGATAAATAAATGAATGAATGAACACCGTAAAAATATTATATGCTAATGAACCTTATCTGTGTTTGTCCCTTAAACTTCATATCTGACTGTTCACGTGCAGTAAAAATCTTATTACTTCACTTTCTTTCCTCCTGAAGAGACATTCATATCTATTCATTCAGTAAAATCCTGTTGCATTAACATTCTTCCGATATCATGCTTGTCTCTTTCTTTATACTCTACATGTGCATTCTTTGTAAAAAGCGTCTCTACAGGCTCCTTCATTTCAAAACACAAGTCACATGGACCCAGGAAAATAACAACCTCCTTGAACTCCAACTGATTAGGGTGTATTGTTGCACACGAGGACGTTAACGGCCCAAAACATATTTTGCACCTCAGTATGATTCACCTTGTTTCTCCTTCCTTGACGAAAGAGATGTGTCACGTGACCAGTCACCTGCCCGAATTAAAAGCCAGAGACCGCTGTGGAAAGCGTGTGATGTCTTTCTCTGTGTCCCTGATCTTCTTCTCGCTTTGTCCTCTAGTCCTCTGCTAAGAGTGGCCCACCAGCGGCGCCTAAAAATATCTCCCTTGGCCTGTATTTTGATGGAAGTAGGACAGCTTGAGATCTTGGAAAGACGCCGCAGCAGGTTTACAAGCCCGAGACACCGTCATCTAACGTTTGTCATGCTCGCCATGTGAAGTGAAAAGAAGCTGTTGATGATAAAGCAGATCAAGATAGAAATTAGGTACAGACAAAGGATTTTTTAGACAAAGGATCATTTAGCATTTGTAATGAGTCCCAATACCGACATGTAGAACAGAACAGATACTATACATGATTCTGTACTATGCATCAGGTGCAATGTTTGGGGGAAAAAAAAAAAAAAAAAAAAAAATATATATATATATATATATATATATATATTGTTTATGTTCATACATAATGCTTTTTATAGACGTTTCTTTTACTGTAGAAATGATTTCAAAAGCATCACTGCATGAGTTGTTGCACCTTAGGGGTTCCCTTAAAAGTCCAGGCTAGAAAAGTGTCCGTCAAATGCATTTAAAAACAATGTGCAGTTCCATAAATGCGCTGCTGTTGACTAATCCAAAGTTTAGTGACATATTGATGCAATGTAGTGCCCTAAGGTTCCTAGTTAAACTTCTTCTAGTTCCATGTTCCTGGTTTCCGTCATTCTGGGTTGAGCCTGACATAATGGATGTTTGGTCCCCGTTGATGGACTGCAGAGACCTTTGGAAGAACCGAAACGAAGCAAACAAACAAGTAAATGATGGCATGGGTGACACCGAAGGTCAAACCCTACACATTCTGAAAAGACTTTTCAAGTTTTCAGAACGCTCGATCTGTTTAACACCAACAAAGCCCTTGAAGAATTCCTTTATTGCTTATGTGCAAGGAAAAATGCTTTACATTGCTCTGTTTAGCAGCAGTTACTCTTGGTGCATCAAAACCTCAGGTTTCACTCTTCTCCATAGGGAGTCCTTCAGATTTCCTGTTTTTCCTCCTAAAAACAAAGCTGTAGGTAACTTTGAAAAATTAAGATAAGAATGGTGTGGAGCGTGTAAAGTAGATTTTTAGTAGTATATTTAAATCTTGCATGCACAAGTTATTACTCTGAGGGGGCTGAATCAAACAACAACCCATTACAGGACACCACAAAGCTCCAAAAGTTGGGAGGTATTTATTTATTTATTTTATTTCTTAATCTCGTGCTCAAATGTTAGTATCCTGTGGGATTAGGGGCTTGTGCATGCACAGCCCACCTTCTAACTGCAAAGTGGAATATACAAGTACAGTATAGCACAGTAAAAGAATACAGCTGGAGCAGATAGGATTAAGGGCCTTGCTCAAGGGCCCAACAGTGCAACTTGGCAGGAACGCAGAGCCTTAACCATGTGTGTGTCACCACCAGCATGACTTTAAACTTTTCCAGATAAATAACTTGTTCAAACAAGATACAAAATCCTACTTTTAGGGACTTTAGGGGCTTTTGCATGAAACTGTAGCCTTAACATTCATGGAAATTCCCTTATTATAGTAAACAAGCCAAGATGATTAGTATATTGTAGTCTGGTTGTGCTAACAAGACCAGGCAAGTTGACAGAATTTACCAGCAAAACTTGTTCGTATGAGAAATTAAGGGTAATTTTTGGGGGTTTTTTTTGGTTAAATGCTTTGAAAGTCACGCCAGTATCATATGACCAGGGCAGTCATGAGGCTGTAGGTTATTGTGGGTTACTGATCAGAAGGGTGGAGGTTCAAGCCCCAGCACCGCCAAGGAGTAACAGCCCTTAACCCTGTTTGCTCCATGGATTCTGGTTCTGTTCTCTGAGGCCACTGGCATATGTAAAAAAAAAAGAAGAGAGAAAACAAAAACAACTTAATTTCCTAAATTTCTCTTTTTCATCCTTATGGAGCACATGGCCACATGCCCGAGCTTGTTTCTGAGCAGAAGTCGACATACAAGTCTACAACTGATCTTTGTGAAATACATCATCGTATTATGTAAAAAAGAAAAGAAAGAAAGAAATAAAAAAGGACACTGCCAGAGAAAAGAGCTCTGCTTATTTTAACGTTTTAGTGTTTTAGACTGAACCGAGTGTTTGGTGTTGATGGATCAGATACGCAAGATGAGATGCCACCACTAGGGGCAGTAGCATTTCTTTTTGCTCTTTATTTCATTTCTTCTATCAGGGATAGCTTGGTTAATTATTCCCTTGCTTTCAGGGGGGGGGGGGTGTAGGGGGAGCATTCTAATAAGGTCGAATTACAGGCTTGGGCGTACTATAATTTGCTGTTGTGGATTATTTGGTTTTTACTCTTCATCCCTTTTTGAACCATTAGTAACGATTAGTACCAGCTCTAAGAGGTCATGATCATAATGTGGTTCGAAAAATCACATTTTCAAGTGAACGTAGGAAAATCGAAGTAGATGATAGAAATAAAACTAAAGAAGTTTTATCTTTTTTTTTTTGCAAAAAGTTTTTTTTTGAGAAGACAGTGCAATATAAGAGCTGATAATAAACATGAACAATCTTATGCTCGATCATTGATTTTTTTTTTTGACATTTTTTAATTTAAATAATAGATGACAGAGCTGTGATTTGCATTCAAGCCTGCCAAAAGCAAGAGCAGCCCTTCTGATAACCAGATGGTCTGTATTTTAATCAATGTGCTCCTTTGTGTATAAAGACACCCTGCTTCGTAATATTTCCTAATATAACATCATGACCAGCCATTACTGAAAATTACATAAGAGGATCTTATTTGCACCAACATTGCGGTCTGGGGGGGGGGGGGGGGGGGGAAACCTGATAACCACCACAAAAAAATTTTAAAAAAG
>JAAGKR010009963.1:8770-24502 GCA_011419295.1 Clarias macrocephalus
TCGATAAGTTAAACTGAACATTTTTATTTAGCACCCTACATAGTTTATGGGTTCGGAGAGTCGGTTATATATTGTTTAAAAACTTTATACTAACGGACTTGGATTGGAGGGGGGGAAGAAAGGAGGAGGGTTGGTTATTTTTAAGGGCCTACAGCTAGTTTTACTCCTTTATTCATGAGAAATTTCATCGCAAGTCCCGGTTTGACCTGAACACTCCACGCATATGTTTTTCCATTCTATAGTATATGTATATAAGCTGTTTGATATGTATAGAAGCTGAGATATTTGTAAAAGTTGTATACAACATGTGTGTGTTATTATCAGTAAACTAGCTAATATTATTTTCTACTCAGTCGGTTTACATTAAGTTTTGTAGTTAAAATATTTGCAGTATATCTATCAGTTTTTGCCTTAACCGTAGTAAGCCTATAATATGAAGTTATATCCGATGTTATGTACGTTAATGATACAGCAAGGCAAGATAATATACTGTTAGTGTTATACACGCTTATTTCACTGTGTACATTAAATTATAAAGAGATAATAGCCGCATACTTTTATTTTTGCCATCGTTTTAATTATTTATTATTTAGTTAGTTAGTTAGTTAGTTAGTTAGTTAGTTTTTTTTTTGACGACATTCAAGGCATCACACACCCCTAATTAAGAGTCACTACTAAACCATTACACCTCTAAATTTCCCATCTAGACTAGCCTGTGAAACTGTACATGACTTTATATATTCACAGTGTTATGAGCGATCTTTGGTTTATCTAGTGGCATTTTGTAGTGTACATGATTTTACTAATTGCATAGCTGTATAAAGTTACTTGCTTATTCCCAGTAGAATCAGGGCGATAACGAAGTTAATTAACCCACACAGTTACATGAAAAATGCAACATGCAAACGAGGGATAGAAAACTGATCGCACAAATGTTACCATCATTCTGAACTTTGCCTTTAGTTTCTTTGGTGTTTTAAGTAATGTTTGTGTGTTTTAAATGTTTGGGTACTGTTAGGTCAACTTGTTTTTATAGAAAGAATGATCTCTTGAACCAACTACATCCATGGGCTACAATGAGAGACAGCTTACTGTTTAATGTAGTTAAAAAGTTGGGCTAAGTCAACAGTAGAAAATATAATCAATTGAGCCCAGAGCTAATACTATTTGAGCTGACTTAAATATTTGAATTAGAGACAAGTTTAGTCAGGTTTTTTGACCAGGTTTTTAACTGGGTACATGTTGTTTCAACTAAAATGGCAAATAATAGAAATAAACAACAATACTACTACTACTACTACTACTAATAATAATAATAACAACAACAACAACAACAACAACGGTGATGATGATGATTAATAATCATAATTTTACAATTAAATAATCATAAATTGTAATAATTAGCATTAACAAATCTCTATGTTAGAGCTATATTAACATTACAAGTATTGTTAATATACCATGGCATATTATATTACCAGAGCCAAACAAACCTAATTTTACCGTTAAAAAAAAATAAAAAAAATTGAGTGTCTATGAATTTCCCTGTGATAATAAACAGTTAAAATAATGATTTTACAAGGTAAATATTGTGAGCAGGTGTTTTATTTCCAAACAAAAGATGAATGAGATTCTTATTCTTTTTATTTCCTCATGTAGGAAAGTCTGACTACTTAAGAAAATGCAGGACTGGAGCTTTCTTTTCACAGTGCTGGACAAGGTGCAGTCCAATTCTACAGTCATCGGTAAGATCTGGATAAGAGCCCTGTTTATATTCAGGATCCTGATTCTGGGCACAGCAGCTGCAGTTGTATGGGAAGATGAGCGGTCAAGTCTTGTGTGCAATACACAAATGCCTGGTTGTGAGAATGTCTGTTATGACCTGCAATTCCCCATCTCACAGATCCGCTTTTGGATCGTTCAGGTTATCTTTGTATCCATGCCCACAATATTGTACCTGTGTCATCTCATCCATGTCATTCACCAGAAGGACAAACTGAGGGAAAGAATAAGACAACAGCATGACAGCCAAGTGACAAACATCCCCAACTACCCAGATGATGAGGGTCGTGCTGAGATCAAGTGCAACCTGTTTATCAGCTATCTTACACATCTGCTCTTCAAGATCATCTTAGAACTTGCTTTCATCATTGGACAGTACTACCTATATGACTTCTTCATGAGCCGTAGGTTTACTTGTGAGTCACGTCCGTGTCCCCACAGTGTTGAATGCTATATGTCACGTACAACAGAAAAGAACATTTTCAATATCTTAATGCTAGCGGTGGCGTGTGTGTCCCTGCTTCTCAATGTGATTGAGGCTGTTTACCTGCTGTGCAGCAGAGCGAGAGGTTGTTCTAGGAGTAATACAGAAAATCCCGCAAGTTTACAATTATCCTACCATACTAAATGTGGAGATAAAGCTGATGAAGAATGGGAGAAAAAGCAAAACAAAATGATCTAAAAAATAAAAATTAAAAATTAAATACTTTCATGATACTTTTTTCTTTTTGTATTTTAGCAAAATATGTAAGTGAATATGTAAATGTAATATGAAATATACTAAATACACATGCATACATACAGTACATATCATTATTACCTACTGCAATTTAATGCACATTCACTGCACAAAGTTGCACAGTTACATGTATACTGCATTTTTATACACAACTTTTATACGTACTGCATGTTCTGTTTGTTATAACACATTGTTACTTGTTACAAATAGGCCAATTATGCACTGTTGGATGCTAACTGCATTTCATTGGCTCTGTACATGTACTTTGCACAATGGCAATAAAGTTGAATATAATCTAATCCAATCTCATCTAATCTA
Organism: Clarias macrocephalus; assembly: GCA_011419295.1. Classification (NCBI taxonomy): domain Eukaryota; kingdom Metazoa; phylum Chordata; class Actinopteri; order Siluriformes; family Clariidae; genus Clarias; species Clarias macrocephalus. The sequence goes on from JAAGKR010009963.1 coordinate 11,610, forward strand.
ATCTAATCCAAACACCACCTTAACTACCCGTTAATGAACATCTAGTTGGTTATAACATAGAAATTGTAGAAATTTGTTGTAGCTTTGTAGATTTGGAACTTCTAACAATACAAAAAAAAAAACATTATAATATGATGTCTGGACAACTTTTATCATTTCCTAATAATCTGTGAATGTCTGGTGATGCAATCACGGGTAGCGCCTATGACAGGGGACTACAGGGTTTAACTACTAATGTTTTTTTATTTTTTATTTCAGTATTTCCAATAACAATGACTCAAGAAATGTTTATTGAATATGTCGACCATGTTTGTGGAACATGATGTTGATTAGCAGGTATCTACTTCTTTGGTTGCTAGGCAACTTTGTTGGAGAAAGTGAAATGCATGAATGACACTTGACTCTCAAACACCTTACATAGCAGGTGGACATTTAGTCTGTGCCAGTTATGAGAATGACTTCACACAGCTCTGGAATAGGACAAATAGAAGTAAAAAGAAAAGAGCTGTTGTAATATAAAAGAAAAAAAAAATGTTGTAAAATAAAAAAGAAATCCCAGCATTGCCAGATATAGTTGGTATGTTCCAGCCTCAAATTCAAATTTTATTTTGTCACATACACAGATAAAATTTGAATTTGGTTTTTGAAGAGTCCAGCAAAATAAAAGAAATAAATAAATATTGGTCAATACTCAATTCAGCATTCTGTCACTGTAGATCTGCAGTTTGTAATGCTGCAAGCTCATGTACGAACATTGCACAACAGCAGGCAAGTAAAGTTATACACTGCATATACTAAGTAAATAGTATCAACACAGCACAATGCAATACCACAACCTACTGGATGGGAGCGGGATGAGAGAAGTGCTCTGCATGGAAGCCTGCCAATTACAACTGGCTGAAGTAATTAAATAAAAATATCCTCCCCATGCTCATTTATGCCTTTGCCATCCATGTTGTTTTTTACCTTGTATTTAAGTCAATTCCATGAATAAATAGTGTGTATTTCATATATATTTTACGTTTCATTCAGGTAATTCTTGACAATTTTCAAGCTACTTTTAGGCCAACGTTGGTTGAAACACCTAAACCCTGCTGACCACTTTTCTGAAGGGTCTTACCCTGAGACATTAAAAGAGGATTCTTCGAGCGGCAACATATGAACAGGTAATTAGTTTAAGCAGTCACCTCCGTGAATGGCATATCAAATGCCTGAGTAACCGGGATTTAAGATCCTGGAGATGCAACAGTTTGATCTGAATATCTTTACAGACTGGGGCCACCAATAACTTCACTGATTAAGGTACTGTGTACTTATACAACTGGGATTACCAGTGACATTGTAGTCACATCCCATTCTGGATGCAGCACTGGATAGGTGACCACTTGGGTCTGAGCCCATAACCTATCAATTGACATGAATGAATTCTGCATTCATATGCCTGCAAAAAGCCAGAATATTATCACATTATGGCAGGCAATGAATGGATATGTATTATATTATACCCTCAAGGCTTATGAAAATTTGGTCATGCCCTTAGGCTGTATGTACTGCACTGTATGTGCCATCAGTAGTGCACCTTCAGATCCTCTTGTGGAGTCATAAAATTGGTTGTGGTGACGTAACATAAACAGGGACACCTGAATACATCCTCCCAGCCTACTCCACCCATTGTCTATACCCACCTACCCAAGGTTCCACCTACAGTATCAGTTACCAGCACAGTAATACTAGTTGTAGTTGATTGTGTTCAAGTTTATCAAAACTGCCTTCAATCAAAGAGGTAGTGTCACTGTTCCTCCAGCACATGGTCCAAGTGAATGGTTTGACAGTAGATCTGGTTTCTGACTTAGGACCCCAATTCAGTAGTCACTCTTGAAAAGCCTTCTACGAACTTGTAGTTTATCATGAGACTGTCACCCTGAAATCAACAGACAGATGGAAAGGATTAATCCGGATCTGGAGCACCCGCTCCAATGTCTATCTGAACTTGTTTAACACATCCTCTTGGCCAGAACTTTTGACCTGGGGCCATGTCAATTTCTTGAAACACCTCATGTTTTAAAATTTTAAGGCCAAACCATTTTGGGCTTTTAAGTAGTGGCTGAATGATTATGTAAAAGGGAGGCTTGAAGTGTTGGTGTTCTTGGAGTAAGGATGAGAGGGAAATTAAAACCTTGCAAAAAAGACTGCCTACTGTACCTCGCCTGTTGTGAATGAGCAGTCTTTTAACAGCATTTATGTCCTCCTGGTTCTTATGGTTTGTGTGGACATGTGAATGGATGTTTAGCTCCCTCCAGCCAGTGATGTTCCTCTTGGGGGACTTCACTGCCTTCACTTCCTGGAGCCCCCCATTGGTGTCACGTCATTTTGCATTCTGCATGTTGTTTATGGTTTTCCTCTTTTTCAAACCATAATGTACATCATGACCTCTATCAGTGAGATCACTGTGTGTTTGGGAAGCTGTGCACACTCAAACAGAACAAGATCGACAAAATAGGCATATTATATATATATATATATATATATATATATATATATATATATATATATATATATATATATATATATATTTGCTATTTTGGGCTTGGTTTTATTGTAGAATTGACAAGAATGTTCCGTTCCAACACTAGGAGGAGCCAAACAGTTAAAATTGATCAAGATGCATAACTGTACGATAGTATAATGCATATATAATATTAGATACAATACAATAATACAATAACAATGTTGATGGGTAAATAGTTTGTAGAATTAGTATAAGGTTAAAGCTAAAAATAAAATGATCAGCCTTAATGTAATCAGTGATATTATTATTTCTGGTTGAAGCAAATTTACACGCCTGATTTTCTGTATGGCAGAATCCTCTGCCTCACTTATTAATACAAGGAAATAAAAATTTGTAAGGTTTGTTGAGTATCTTGTTTATGCTAAGTTGTACTTCTTTCATCATAAGCCAAATACACATGTTTAGTAATCGGAGAGTGAATCACAAATGAGCAATCACCCCATTACATTAAAATTCACTTAAACCATGTCAGCAGTGTTATTTGACCGGTGAAAATATTAAGTAAGTGCTAGTAGATTATTTAAAGTAGATTATTAAATCCGCCACTTCATTTTTACTGAATATTTTGATTTCTTTAATGGTGCAGTTTAACTTCAGGCAGATATCAAAGTATTGCACTCACTCACTCACTCACTTACTCACTCACACATCATCTATACCGCTTAATCCTGTACTCGGGGGGGGGGGGGGGGCTGGAACCTATCCCAGGAGACTTAGGGCACAAGGCGGGGTACACCCTGGACAGGGTGCCAATCCATCGCAGGTCACACACACACACACTCACTTTGGGCAACTTGGGAATGCCAATTAACCTAACCTACATGTCTTTGGACTGTGAGAGGACACCGGAGTACCTGGAGGAAACCCACCAAGCACGGGGAGAACATGCAAACTCCATGCACACAGAGAGAATCAAACCTGGATGTGCAAGGCGAACCACTACACCACCATGTCACCCCAAGTCAATTCAAGACAGACCCAAAGTTTGACTCATGCGCAGTACGCTATGAAAACCTGTGGTTTATAATCTGGCACATAACTGCTTATAACTTCCCTTCTACTCAACATTCTGATTTCATTTATGGCACAGGTTTAACTTCAGGCAAATACAGAAGGACTGGCAAAGTTTCTCTAAATTCTTTTCAGCAAGTTTTGCGTGATGCTGTGACAAAATCTAGATGGACAGAATTTTCTGAGACTGGTTTCTTGTCCTCTAATGTGTTAAATGTAAAGACGTCAGTGAAAGAGCGAGTTCTTACCAATGTACAGACAAAACCTTTCTATCATTTATATAGATAACTATAGTATTATTTCTCTTCATTTCAAATCTTCTTTAACATTGTAAAGGCATCTTTCCTTTGGCTTTCTGAGCAGCTGGTCATTCCCTTATCATATTCAATCCTGCCCCATGTCATGAACTTGGTTAGTGAAGATTCCTGGGCCAGGATGTCATATAAGGAAGTTAAGCAAAGCGGTTGTGCATTTTCAATAATTATTTCCCCAGTTGACCACTTGATTCAAAACTGGGGAAATATCCCCCCATGTTGGTCATTGCCCTGTTGCCCCTATGCCAATACCTAACCCTGTATTCTTCATGATCATCATTGTTGTTGGACTTCCTCGGTTTCCTCGCGTCACCCGCACGACTTGCACGCTGTGTTTTATAGCGCGGGGAGTGTGGTAGTATAATAAAAAATAGTCCAACAACGACAACAATCGCATAACAAGCATGGTAGTGTAGTGTAGTGTAGTGTAGCACTGTCGCCTTGCACTGCCAGGGCCTGGGTTCGATTCCTGGCCAGGCTTGCAAAACAAAAAAACAATTAAAATCCGAGAAGCGTCTGGTATAATGAGTGAAATCCTGTACAACCAAAAACATTGCTACTGTATTTTTTACGGTAAACTTCTGGCAACCACAGCTGCCGTTTTTTTACCGTAAAATTTAGTTTTTTTTTTGTTTTTTTTTTACAGTGCACATAGTTATCCTTCTTGTAACGGTGCGTAAGCAAATTGAGTGTTTTATTTTATTTAGTCCATTTCCTTAAACATGGTACATTGTTACACAACAGGTATCTTACATATGTCACATATATTCCATGAACCAGTCAAGCAAGACTGCTGGATTATTGTGAAATAAGGATGAAAGTGTGTTTCTATTTCTTTAGAACTATGTTAAATGTCAGAATGTGAACTGTAGTTTGACTCTTATAATAATCCTGATACTAACTTCTTGATTAATAATTAATAATTAATTATTGTAGAGAAAGTTGTGGTCAGAAAAAAAAAACGAAGTGAATGACCGTGATCAGAGGTCACTTAAAGGCTTGGTGAAGTTGTATTGTTAAAAGTCGACAGTAGAAATCACAGCTATGTTTAAGATTGAATATAAGAGCTTTTTCACATACAGTATACAATAATATGAGAACACACAGGTTTGGGATTGAACAGATCTGTGGCCATAAGAAAACCACTTGTTAGTTAGGGGGAAAAAAGGCTTCCGTTTGATAAGGAGCAGAAAGATTGGAATTTGGAGCAATGGAAAAAAAGGTCACCTGGTTTGATGTGTCCATCAGAGTGATGGTCCGGGTACAAAGGAAAGTCAATGAAGCTGTGCACCCGTCATGCATAGCGCCCATGGTACAAGCCTGTGGAGGCAGTGTTATGATCTGGGGTTGCTTCCTGATAATCTAAGCAACATTATGTGGCAACAAAAAGAAGCCAGCTGATGACCTGAATGTACTGAATGACCACGCTATCACATCTATAGAGCTTTTCTTTCATATTCCAGGAGTCGAATTGTGAAAGGGGGTCTGTAGCAAGCCATACTGTAAAAATCAGCCATACTGTTTTTTTCAAACAGCTCTTTAAATTGTAACAATAATGTAACTAATTATTAATTTGGCTATAAATAAGAATGTGTATCACCCTGCGGTGGACAGCCATCCTGTCCAGGGTGCATTCCTGATTTGTGTCCTGCATTCTTGATGAGGCATTTTATGATCCACTGTAAATCTGAATTAAAGATATAATCTACATGCCATGGAAACTTTATATATAGACTGAATTTTGCAAACACACACATTTTAGTGTGCGTGCTATTTTCCATGCAGTCTAATTCACGCTGACATCTTGCACTAAGAATCATATGTGATCATTTGAGTAAGTGAAGTTTATAATTTGCGTGTAGATCTTTACTTTGCAATGTTTTTCCTTTTACCAAATTTTACCTGTGTAGTGAGGAATTATTAGCCTAAAGGAAAAGAATAAAACCATGTCAACTACAGACACTGGTGTTTACTTCAGAGACCTTTTTTTTTTTTTTAAGTTTAAAATTTTTGACCTGACTGCCTGCTTACAGTGGGTTTTACTGACTCAGACTCCTTTTTCCATCACACTCAGTCATTCATAATTTTACAGTTCATCATACTAATCATGAGGGAGGTATTTGCTAATATTTAGAGCATGTGACAAATAATTTCACAACCTCTCACAACCTCTATAAAACAAAACCCAAGTCACAATGAGGCATTATTTGGCCTGTGGTATTCTTATCTCCTAGTATTGTCTGCAAAGGTGAGTGAGGGACATGATATTTTTAACCACATTTTTTTATTATTTTATATTAAATATAATATAATTATATATAATTATATCTATATTATATCATATTAAAATGTGGGTATAGGAATGTACTATGAATATTGCTATAAACTGTATTGATTATTAATGCATTATGTTATGTACAGTATGTACATGTTATGAATGCATAGATCATTATATAAAAATGTCCATCACATTTTATAATATTCAAAAAAAAAAGAATAATTTTTGAGTGTCTTTGGATTTTCCCTGTGAAAATAAACAGTTCAAATAATGATTTTACAAGGTAAATATTGTGAGCAGGTGTTTGATTTCCAAACAAGAGATAAAAGGGATCATTTTCTTTTTATTTCCTCATGTAGGAAAGTCTGACTACTTAAGAAAATGCAAGCCTGGAGCTTTCTTTTCACAGTGCTGGACAAGGTGCAGTCCAATTCTACAGTCATCGGTAAGATCTGGATAAGAGCCCTGTTTATATTCAGGATCCTGATTCTGGGCACAGCAGCTGCAATTGTATGGGAAGATGAGCGGTCAAGTCTTGTGTGCAATACACAACAACCTGGTTGTGAGAATGTCTGCTATGACCTGCAATTCCCCATCTCACAGATCCGCTTTTGGATCGTTCAGGTTATCTTTGTATCCATGCCCACAATATTGTACCTGTGTCATGTCATCCATGTCGTTCACCAGAAGGACAAACTGAGAGAGAGAATAAGACAACAACATGACAGCCAAGTGACAAACATCCCCAACTACCCAGATGATGAGGGTCGTGCTGAGATCAAGTGCAACCTGTTTATCAGCTATCTTACACATCTGCTCTTCAAGATCATCTTAGAACTTGCTTTCATCATCGGACAGTGCTACCTATATGACTTCTTCATGAGCAATGTGTTCATTTGCGCTTCAAGTCCGTGTCCCAACAGTGTTGAATGCTATATGTCACGTCCAACAGAAAAGAACATTTTTAATATCTTAATGCTAGCGGTGGCGTGTGTGTCGCTGCTTCTCAATGTGATTGAGGCTGTTTACCTGCTGTGCAGCAGAGCGAGAGGTTGTTCTAGGAGTAATACAGAAAATCTCTCAGGTTACTAAATTGGGGGATGAGGTTACTAAAAAGCAAAACAAAATTATCTAAAAAAAATTATTATTATACTTGTATGATGTATACTGTCAATGTATTTTTATTCATTCTGTTTTATCTCCTTATATACATACATAAATATTATATATAGGGCACTTATGTGAAAAATGTAAATGAAACAGTACAGATATAGACGTAGTCTAATGCAACAAATTTTGGTGATTTAAAAACAAAAAAAAAGATGTTAACACAGTCTCTCTTGGAAATGGAAAAAATGCATAATATTTTCAGCAAACATTGGTGCATAGTTACTTTTTATGTAATACATTGAACAAAGATTAAAAAAAATAGAAACATTATTGTGGCACTGTGCAAAAATTTGGGCACCCTACATAATCAGCACTTAGTAATACCTCCTCTGGCAGATATCACAGCTTACAAACGCTTTTTAAAGCCAGCTAAAAGTCTTTCAATTCTTGTACTTGGGATTTTCTCCCATTCTTCCTTGCAAAAGGCTTCTAGTTCTGTAATATTCTTTGGTCATCTTGCATGCACAGCTTTTACGATCTACCCACAAATTTCCAATGATGTTTGAATCAGGGGACTGTGATGGCCATTCCAAAACCTTCAGCTTGCATCTTTTGAGGTATTCCATAGTGGATTCCGTGGTATGTTTAGGATCATTGTCCTGTTGTAGAAGCCATCCTCTTTCCAGTTTCAGCTTGGTTACAGATGGTGTGATGTTTGCTTCCAGAATCTGCTGGTATTTAGTGGAATCTATTCTCCCCTCCACCAATGTGGCAAAGCAATGTTTCCTGTGCCATTGGCTGCAACACAACCCCAAAGCATGATAGATCCACCCCCATGCTTAATAGATGGCAAGGTTTTCTTTTCATGAAATGCTGCTCCTTTTTTCTCCAAACATGACTTTGCTGATTGTGGCCAAAGAGTTTTATTTTAACTTCATCAGGCCACAGCAAAATCCAAATGCATCAGGCTTCTGTAGATGTTCTCTTGCAGACTTCTGACATTGGATTTTATGATGGGGACGCAGGTAAGGGTTCTTTTGCTGACTCTTCCATGAAGGTCTTGTCTGTGCAAGCATCACTGCACAGTGGAACGGTGCACCACCACTCCCGAGTCTGCTAAATCTTCCTGCAGGTTTTTTTTGCAGTCAAATGTTGGTTTTGATTTGTCTTTCTAACCAGCATACTGAACTGCCATTTCTTAATTACATTTTCTGGAAACTGCAAGCTGACAACGCTTTGCTATGTTCTTGTAACCTTCTCCTGCATTGTGGGCATCAATAACTTTCATTTTCAGAGTCTTACACAGCTGCTTAGAGGAACCCATGGTTGTTGAGTGTCTGCAAGTGTGTGCACAAGGTTTATAGAGTCAATGTATTTGTAAAGCTTTGAAATTGGCATTTACTAATGGCAGCTGTTGTTATGCATCTGATTAAGCTCTGAAACCTTATAAAAAGAATCTTAGACTCTGGAACTCTTAGGGTGCCCAAACTTTTGCACAGTGCCATAATAATGTTTTTATTTTTGTTCAATTTATTTCCAAGAGAGACCGTGTTAACATCTTTTCAATAATAATAATAAAAAAAATCACCTAAATCTGTTTTATTTTAACATTTTATTTTAATTTATCAAGGGGTGCCTAAACTTCTGTATAAGTCAGTGTTTATAAATATATAAATATATATATACACCACAGCTCCATTACCTACTGCATCTTCTCTTTGTTATAATACATCATTATAAATAGGCCACTTATGCACTTCTGGTTGGATGCTAACTGCATTTCAATGGCTCTGTACATGTACGTTGCACAATGACAATAAAGTTTAATCTAATCGAATCTCATCTAATCTAATCCAACCAATATCTTAACTACCAATTAACGAACATCTAACTGATTATAAAATGGAAATTGTGCCAGTTATGAGAATGACTCGTGCTCCGGAATAGGACAAAGAAACGTAAAAAGAAATTAAAATAGAAAACAGCTGTTGAAACAGAAAATGTGATGACAATAAAAGTGAAAAGAAAAGGAGGAAAAAAACAGTGTTGCCAGATTTAGCTAGTAGTTTCCAGCACAAAAACTTTTTCAAAAACACATAAATAAATAAATAAATAACTGTCAAAATTTACTTCAGAATTCTCTCACTGGAGATGTGTAGTTTGTAATGCTGCAACCAGATGCAAGAACATTGCACAACAGCAGACAAACAAAGCTATGAAGTCAATAGTATAAACACAGCACAATGCAATACCACCACCTACTGGATGGGAGTGGGGATGAGAGAAAGGCTCAGCACAGGAGCCCTCCAGTTACAACTCCCTGAACTTGGAGTTAAATGTAAATATTATCCATACATTTGTTTATGCCTATGCTGTCCCTGTTTTTTTTTTTACTTGTATTTATGCCAGATCTATGATTAGCTCTAATGTTATTTAAAATATTTAACTTCATAGACTGTAACCAACAGAACATTTTTATGATACATTGTACTGTATTTAGGATACATTGTACTGCACAGCTCTGAAAAAATAAGAGACCAGTTTCTTGATCTGAAAATGATCAGTTTCTTTTTTTTTTCTTACAGGTGCATGTATTGGTGAAATTAACAGTTTTTATTTATTTATATATATTTTTTTGTGAGCTGCTAACAATATTTCTCCTAAGTTCAATTTAGAGTGTATATTTAAAAGAAATGACATCATTACAACACACCAAAATAACCCAGAGCTTTAATAACTCAAATGAAACAAATTGTGATTAATTTGTAAACAAATTGAGTGGATGCTTTGCCTTAATAACATTAGGAAATCAGTATTTGGTGGAATATGGTGGACATTCCAGAAGTTTTCTAGTGGTCCCCCCCCTACAGCTGTACAGTTTATGTATATTTAACTCTAGACGGATTGTAGTGGTGGGCTGCGTGGACCAAAAGTGATAGGGTTGATGTTTTGTCTCAGTAAGCCTTAATAACGACTGATTGGCTGGAATACTGGTATTACCGAGGTTTTGTTCAAAATTAGCTTACATAAGGTAAGATGTTTGAAAGACCACAAAGTTTATATCAAACAGCCTAAATTTTGTTCACCCACCTGCACAAATTTAGAACTTCTTGCTATGGTTTTCCCATTTTATCGATGCTTGGGACCAGCACAGCATCTAGTGGCTGGTGTTTTGGCGTAAGCTTTGGAAAGGGATGTCTCCCTTACTATTCTGAAGACAACAGGGAAAGTGTTTCAAACTGTTGACACCTGAACCTTGCTGGCCACTTTTATTCAGCATCATACTCTGAGAAATTAAAAGATAATTTAACCAACTAGGAGCCTCCATGTGTTCTAGAGTCAAGCTATGAACTGGCAATTACCGTAGATAGAAGGGTCATACTGAATGCCTGAGTACATCACACTGGCAGTGTTAAGTTAACAACTGAACCCCAAAGAGCCTTTGGGGCACTCAAACATAGACATGTCACTTATTATTGATTTGGCCATAAATGACAATGTGTATCTCCTTGGAGTGGTTAGCGGTCCTGTCCAGCATTTATGATTTGTGGCCGACATTTCAGAGACTCTGGATCCACTTTAAAACTGATGAGTAAATGAAATACATTTTTCATGCTAGAATGAACACATATGGCATGGAAACAATATATAGACTAAATTGTGCAAGTCAAAGAAGTTTATTGATGACTGCTGCTTTTTTAATGTGCGTCTTATTGTCCCTGCAGTCCAATCCATGCCACCATCTAGTGCTCATAATCACATGTGATTACTTGATTAACCTCAAATTTTGTTTATGTTGTTAGAATTAGCCTTTAGGAATTGAGTAAAAACATGTCAACCATGTACAGTACACTGGTGTTTTAGAGACGCGCTTCAGATACAGATTTTTTTAATCTGGCCTGCCTGCTTCCAGTAAATTTTGCATCACACTCAGACTCCATTTTGCATCACACTCAGTCATTCATAATTTTACATTCACGTTCATCATACTTATCATGAATAGTGCATTAGCTAATATTTAGAACATGTCACAAATAATTTTTCTTTGCCAGGTCTTTGCCACTATCTTTAATCTGTTATCATTCAATCCAATGAGTATCAGTATGCGTTAAAATTCCACAGTAGTTCCCATCCCTAAAAGATCAATCATTACCTGTTAAAATGATTACAGACTAGTCGCCCTTACACCTATATCTGCAAAATGTTTGGAGAGGTTGATGATTAGGTGCATCAAGGATGTCATACCACCCACACTGGACTATTACCAGTTAGCGTACAGAGCAAACAGATCGACAGAGGATGCAGTAGCTATTGTGCTCCGTCCTGTGTTAGAACATCTGGAACATAAAAGTACATATGCTAGGCTCTTTGTCGATTTTGTGAAATTCCATAAACTTAGAAATGAAGCTTCCATGAAGCAAAACACAAATGAACTAAACTAAAACATGTCTGAAGATGCAGTACACCTACACTTTTTTAATCTACACTTTTTTGAGTGCTAATCACCTGACCATTATCATGGTTAAACTGATGTGGACTTTGGTTGAATGTGCAACGAATGTTACAGAGATGGAGAGCATCTTTAACAAACAATACCCCCCACCACCCTCCCAAGAAAATAGTGAAGTTTCTTGGTAACATGAAAATCTGCAAAAGTTATATCTTTACCTCTGAGCTTTATGTTTTTCCATACTTTTTCCATTTATACAGTATTAAATGTCTACCAAACAAGTTCCTGTCTAAGTTAAGAACGAGCACATAAAACTGCAATTCGTCTTGCACACAGAACTTAACACCTTTTAAATGATCAAAATTGAAAATCGAGCACTAAAAACAAAATTGAAAATCGAGCACTAAAAACAAAAATGGTAGATGATTGGTCAGGTACCTGTAGGTTTTCAGTGGCCTCAACACGAAACATTTTTCATGTGATATTAAAACTTTTTTTTTTTGTTGCCACAAATAAAGTTTTCACACATAAAATGTCTTACGGAGATCTCACTGTCAGGGTTACAGTTATTTATAGGATTTTCAAAGTCCTCACTACAGTTATTCATTTATAATCATTACATTTTACTGTAGTGCCTGTTGTTTGATACATTTTAGCTGTTTGGCTCCCCCTAGTGTAAGTAATGAGCATTATCGCCAACGATACGTTAAAACTGCACGGGGTGTTCAGCCAAGTTAAATGCGATTCCAGGCAGCAGGGAAACTGTTTAGGGAACAAGTGAGAGAAGAGAACAATTTCCCATCAGTCATTGCGAATCGTGTGGCGGAAAAAGGGGAGTTCGAAAAGGGGTTTATATATTTATTATCATTATTATCATCATTATTACCATCAATAAATCCTTAATACTTAATAGGTCAGTAATCTGTAATAATAATAATAATAATAATAATAATAATAATAATAATAAACTCTACAATAATAATTTCTCCATAAAACAATTTATTCACGGGTTATACACATTCCAATAGTGTTCGTTTTATAATAGTTTCGGTTTTTGTTTTCAATTAATATTCATCAATATTTTATTTCCGTAGTGTAAAATCTCCACATCAGCAGCAACAGGTATCCGAGGTGCTCATGTTACCAGGGTAACGAACGGAG
>JAAGKR010009964.1:0-16824 GCA_011419295.1 Clarias macrocephalus
GACCGTATGGAGTCAAAAGCACCACAGAAGACCCACACTTTGAATAAAAATATACTTACAAAAAAAGAAAGATGGATACTAACAAAAATCAACTTTCAGTATAAAAAACAAATATAAATACCAGCAGGGCTGAGGCGTCCAATGGCAGGGGACAAATAGAGTCTGGTTTTAGAAAAACACTCATCCACACACAAGGTGCACTCAGATCACACTACCACACACTCGAAATGGTACATACCCCACAATAAAGAAGAACCACCACCGCAAGGGGGGAAGATCCATTCACCCGTGGGACCCCAGCTCCTGCAATAAACCAAAAGAAAATGAACAATTAACTCCTCATACAATATGAATAATAAAAACTACTGGTAGACAACCCCAGACGGGGATAGGTGTCAGTCACTACCACATGAAACTAAAAAAAGAGCAAATGAATTCCAAACTTACAAAAGTACATAGAATCAAATAAATATACAAAGCAAATGACATTAATAGGGAGAAAAATAAGATAATTGTGTGTAAATATATATGACCAAAAAGAAGTAAATCAAATAAAGCCAACGTTACTCATACAAAAGTATGACCAAAAGAAAAAAAACACAAAAAAAACTAAATCACTCAGGAAAAAAAGGAAAAGAAAGAGCAGGTATTCTTTTAATGCAAGGTGATCGTCATATTCTCCATACAGGTACGCAAAGTAAAAACAGCCACCAAACACCATAGAAATCAGACAAGCAGTCCCCTTTTTGATAAAGGTGGCGTCTGCACGACAGCATCCACAACAGGACAGCAGGATCCGGAGCAGACCGCTAATAGCGCAAAGCGGAGGACAGCAGTAAACACGATACCAAACAGAATAAACCGAGATGAAACGAGAGGGAGAATCCTATAACAAACACAGAAATGTTATCAATCATAATACGTTTCATTCATAAATTATAATTACAGGTAGAACTCTTACCGTCAGGGTATCACACTGAATAAAAAAATGTACAGGCACAGATCTATCGACCAGCTCACTGATAGCACAATGGAGCACAGGGAAGCACACCTAGGCAGCATGCAACAGTGTTAGCAACACAACAATGCTTGTTAGCAATACAACAATGCTAGCACAATAGGAATTTATGCAAATGCCAATGCACATACCTGAGAGACAAACAGTCATTAGATCCACTATAACAGCGCCGAAAACACACTGACATCCAGATGAACGGCCTATAAATTTACAAAACAAAATGCTTAAAAAAACCAACAACCAGTTTGAAATTACCACCGGTTGCAGCACAACGAGCTTACCTGTAGCCACCAAAATCATGGGCACCAAAGGGGAAAGTCGGACGTGACGCACCTGGAGCAACGACCAATCAGCCTTTATATTAAGGATACTGATCACGGATAGGCCAATCCAGCTATCAGTCTAAGAATACTGATCACTGATAGGCAAATCCTGCTGTCAGTCACCTAATTTCCTTACATATATATATATATATGTTATTTATATACTAAATATATATACTGAACTTCCAGTCTCCTAACACACAGTATGAGGTCAGATCAATCCCTGCTCTCCGTTATCACCCAGATGAGGATGGGGTCCCTGGTGAGTCCGGTTCCTCTCAAGGTTTCTTCCTGTTACCATCTCAGGGAGTTTTTCCCTCAGCACCGTCACCCTCGGCTCGTTCATCAGGGATGATCTGATCATTCTGATTCACACACACTCACATTTCATACAAACTTCTATAATTTCTTTTGTTTGTGTAAAGCAGCTTTACAAATACAAAATTTTATTGAATTGAATTGAATTGAACTGTAGTCACAATGGGAGTTGAGGCAGAATGCAACTGCGGGGTTATTGTTTAATAACTTATTAGCTCAATAAAAATTCAAAAGTGTACTCACTTTTGTTGCCAGGAGTTCAGGTATTATTGGCTGTATTTTTAGTTATTTTGAGGGGACAATAAATTTACACTGCGATACAAACTTTACACTGACGACTTTTCATTGTGTCAAAGAGGTATAAAGCTAAGACATAACATTTAACCACATATATATTTAAATAAAAGGTTACCATTCAAAATCTAAAGAAAAAGTAAGCGTATTAGACAGTAAATATATTAATAGTAAGAGATTTACTGTTTCTTAACATAAATGAGTTTAGAGTGACAGTTTAAATTTTTTTTATAAAACCTGTATACAAGTTTTAAGTGATAAGATAACAGTATCAGACTGATATCCAGTGACCATGTCTGTATATGGCTTTCATTCCATGTCTCTATACAGTATGACTTTTATTTAGTGCAACTGTAAAGAACCACCCCAAGAGGGCACTGTGTGCCCGATAATCTAGTTTGTGTAGTTTTTGTTTGCTGACTCAGTTTCCCAGAAGGCACCTCGGTCAGGTGATGAGGGAGCTCACCAGAACTCTGTTCACAGTGCTGTTGTGTTGTGGAGCTGTTTGTGTTCAGTTAAGTGAACCAATTAGTTTGTCTCTTGTCATGTGTGAGTACTGTTCTGTTTGTCTCCAGTGTAGGTTTACCCCTTCCATGTTTAGCCACTTGAGTGTTTAGCCTCTAGTTTTTAGCTGCTAGTAGGTTTAGCCGCTAATAGGCTTAGGCTCCAGTAGGTTTAGCCTCTAGTCGGATTGGCCGCTAGTGGTTTTAGTCTCTATTAGACTTAGCCTCTGGTATGGATTAGCCTCTTGTGTGTGTTTAGCCTCTTGTGTGTTCGTTTTCCATTTAGGGTCAGTTACTAACCCGTATAGATACTAACCCTCCTAGCCACTAACCTGGTCGGGTCATCATCCACTTCTGCAAAAACCAGTTTAGATACTAACCCGACTAACTACTAACCCATTCAATCATTATTCTCTAGTCTCTCCTGCCTCTAGTCTCATCTCTGTTTAGGTTCAGCTCCATGTTTGTTGTGTTTCGCTCAAGAGCCTGTGTTTGTTTAGTTTAATAAAAAAGACTCTATGTTAAAAAAAAAAAAAAACACCTATGCCTGCTCTTTTTTCAGCCCACGGCAACCTCAGCCCTGTAATACCACCCGGATATGACGGCACCTTGCATCAGGTACTCAAACTTGACTCATTGATGAGTCACATCGTGTATTAGCATGAAGACAAATAATCATCAATATATTGTTCAATTGCTAGTCTGTATTCTGTCCCGAGGCCACTAAGATTACATTTCCTTCTAGTCCTGCACGTTTAAAGACCAGAAGAAGACTTCGAGACTCCCGGATCGCATTAAGTCGCATTTCATTATCAGTTATTTAAAACCAAAGCTAAAGGCCCAGCTGTCATCCGTTGCTTTTAGTTCAGTCTAAGGTTGGCCAAGGGTTCCTGTCAAGTCCACTTCTTTCTTATTAATTATCATTATAATTACTATTATTTAATGTATAACATCTTATTCCATTTATTTGGTAATTATATGGTTATCTACTAGTCTTTTATTTATTTAAGTAACTTTTCCTGACTTATATATTACTATAACACATATAATTCTCATGTTTATGTTTTGTCCTCCATTTTGTCTGGTGTGATCCTATGCATTTTACCATTCTTAGACAGATACTTTATACAGTATGTGTGTAAGCATTTATATGTTGATTTGTCTTGAAAGCCTGATGGCTGCTGCTGCTTCTGTTTTAAACATGCAATACAAATAAAATGAGTTGATTTGACATAACGAACAGCCACAGCAACGTGTTCGCATTAAGCATGTGGGCAAAGCATGTTTTTTTTTTTTAAGCCTTTATGTTCTTCAATTAAAAATGAAAAGAAGCAATAAAAAAATATTGTGGAATGTAGACCAGCAACACGCTCGTCTTGTAAATAAAAAGTTACTTCCTTATACAATAAGAGCACGTGAGCATATTCCACCACAACAAAATGTACTTGGTTGTAGTCCAGCGTTCCTCATACCTGCTCAATCTGCACATTAACCCACCCAGGATACATAGCGACACTGAGCTTACTATAAAAGAAACACACATACGTAGGAGGAAGCATTTGCTCCTCAACCACTCGAGTCGTGCTGTTCTTCACACAGATTCTTGAAGCAGATGTTAAGTCCTTTAACATCTGCTTCATTTGCTTCAAGGGTTTCCAGTATCGTTACACTTCAGTTCTGAGTGATTCTGCCTGCTGATTGGTCAGAATGTATTTATTTGTTCTTTCTCACAGCAGATCTGACAGTATGCATTAATTCTGATAGATTAATGTTTCTATAGCAACAGTCCATTCACAAGAACATGCACAGCGCATACTACACTGTAAACCTGATTAAGTTGGCAAAACTCAAAATTTTTGAGGTAATCAGTTACGTGAAATTTTGTAAGTAATGATGTTTTCAATTTTAAGTAAATAAAACTATCCATTTTTGAGTTTGTTGAACTTGTGCAAATCCAAAAATATTTTGCAGACCATCCAGCCCGGGAATCAAACCCGGGTGTTCCGCATGGCAGATAAAACACCTGCCACTGAGCCACCAGTGCTCTATAGGTGCTTTGGTGGACGTTTTACTTAAGGTATTGTTACTTAAGTACTTACGAGATAAAGAATTTTTGCAGACCATCCGGCCCGGGATAGTGTTTATAGCTGCTATAATGTAAATTAACACAATATTTAACTTGTTTCCCCTGCAGATGAAGCTTCCATATGAACTAATGTTATGTAATTAATGAAAACCATAACTGTTCATAATTTGCTATGGTGTGAATGGAATAAAACACTTTGGGCATGCTGTTATAGAAAAAAATAATAATTTCACTGTATATTAATAACTCTGCTCCATCACAACACACACACATAAATGAACAAGTTGGATAAATTATCGTAATGGTTGCTGCATCATTGTATTTTACAGAGGAGAGCAACGAGGGGCTTCATTATGCTGGTGAGCAGGTTTCCTCCTCCATTAGTTTTTTAATAATCTCATATTTTTGTATTTTTTCCTCCTACTCATATAAAAAACACTCATACACACCACAACATAAACGCTACAGCTGACCCTGTAACACACAAAAAAAAAAAGTCTGTAAAAATGAGTTAGTTAAAAGTCAAGCTGCAGCCTTCTAAACCTCTCAGCTTTAACTGGCTTAATGAAGGTTGGAGAAGACCAAGAAACAAAGCCTTGCAGTAGTCCGACCTAGAACTATTGAATGCCCTTATAGCCTTTTCAACTCCTCAACAAGAGAGTCTTTACCTTAATCCCAATTAGAGAAGATCTAAGATCCAGACATGTTTCTAAAGATTTGTCTTTGTTCTGAATCACAAAAATAACTCCATTTATTATAGACGTTTTCAAAATAAACAGATATTAAAGCTCTTTAACGTCATGGTTAAGTCATAGTAAATGATTAGTCATAGTAGTGTGAGTTAATCTGATGTGTTTTTTATATGGCTGTTATTAATATATTCTTTGGGTGATAACAAAAAGATAGTTGGTATTCTTGGTATAGTACAAACCAGATTAAATGTTTTGTGATTCTTTTAAGAAATATAACAACGTTTGCCTTATCTGGCAAAATCCGACACCTCTGCTGACTGTGGATTGGTACACACACACTGCCAGCTGATGTGCACAAGCTGTTAAACACGGCGCATCCCTTTGCTTTTAACTTAATTATGTGAGTCCTCACATCGGGCTTGGTATGGTTCCTCCTTGACATGCAATTTTTGAAAGACGTTTGTTGTATGTCAAGGTGTCAGAATCTTTTGTTGTGACATACAGCCACATTTTAGATTGCTTAGCTTTAGAGCTTTTAATTTAGGCATGTTTAGTTTAGCATGCTAACAGTACCTGATGCTAAAGTGAAGCACAAAAATCTGCATTCTGATTCAGTTCTAATATATACCGGTGATATACAGTAGGTACCGGTGCATATGTAGGTATATGGCATTGGGTTTCAGTGCCTAGTTTTCCAAAAAATTTGTCTAATTTCACATAGGGCCAAGCAGGTTTGGACAGATTTCTCTTTTATTACATGATAATCATATGAAAGATTGGATGACCGATAATTTTCTCTTACTAAATTCAGATAAGACAGAGATTTTACTTATTAGCCCAAAAACCAGTACACACCAGCTCTCACAATTCAGCCTGCGTTTAGAAGGATGTACTGTTACCACCAGCTCGACAGTGAAAGACCTGGGCGTGATATTAGACAGTAACTTATCCTTTGAAAATCATATTTCTTATGTATATGTAGAAAAGCTGGTTCATGCATTCATGACCTCCAGACTGGACTACTGTAATGCATTACTGGGTGGCTGTCCTGCATCCTCAATTAACAAGCTACAGTTAATCCAAAATGCAGCCGCCAGGGTTCTCACTAGATCCAGAAAATATGATCATATAACCCCAATATTATCATCCCTGCACTGGCTGCCTGTTCAGTTTAGAATTAATTACAAAATAACATTACTTACGTACAAGGCTCTAAACAGTTTAGCTCCCACATACCTAACCTGTCTTCTGATACGCTACAATCCACCACGTTCCTTAAGATCAGAAAACTCCGGACTTCTGGTAGTTCCCAGAATCCCAGAATTCCCAGAAGCTTTGGAATAGCCTTCCTGACAGTGTTCGGGGCTCAGACACAGTTTCCCAGTTTAACAGTAGACTCAAGACGCATTTCTTTAATCTGGTATGGATGTAACCCATCCCATAACCTCATACTCCAGTACATCTATCCTGAATGGCAACTATGTGAATTCTCTCCACCTGCTCTTTATTTTTCTACTCATCCTGAGGCACCTTAAAAGAGCTGTGCATCCAAGACGACCAAAGAATATTACAGAACTAGAAGCCTTTGAAAGGAAGAATTCTACTTCATTTTATTCATTTTTATTTTATTTTATTTTTTGGACAGGTCTCTTTCTGTATAAACCGAAGTGTTTATTCATGAGGAATATGAAACATGCCATCAGCAGTAGTTTATATAATCTGCCAATAATATCTACATTACAGCACAGTCCTCTTTCCTGATGTCTCACTTCACAATACACCTGAAAGGTCTTTCTCCTCTAGGGTAGACTGTGTACACACTACTGAGTTTTTGTCCATTCGTGTAGACATCAGAGCAATCTGTCAGAAACAGCTTGTGAGAACCAGGAGTACTTTCAGCCAGTAGGGGGAGCAGGAGAGTCCACAGTACTGAACACGCTACAAAAAAATTAATAAATGAAAATAAAAATTCAACATGTTGTTAAGGTTCTTTATGTGTCAAAATGGACATTCCGTAAGGTAATTTTGGTGAATTATCAAGTCATGATTTTATGGATGCACTAGTGGATTTGTTCAATTTTTAATTTTAAATAATTAACACATTAATTTGTTTTGTGTGGCTTAGTATATTACATTATATTATAATATAGTATAGTATAGTTATATAATATTAAGGTATTATATTACATTAAACACAAACAAATACATTTTAATATTACATCAGTTTACCTATAAAGGCATCAAAAAGAACGACCAGAATCTGTACACATATGACACACTTTGTTAATATTTACTCATATAATATTTACAGAATTGTGAAACAGGATTCTTAGGATCCTGACTACCTCTGGTACTGAAGATTTACGCTAGATTTTGGATTTATACATTTATACAGTTTTACAATAAAATAGTGTGTTCTTTCATTTGACCTTTTTATTTGAATTCTACTTGATTGTATTCATTATTATTATTACTTTTGGACAAGTTCATTACAGAGTGGACTCTCTCTTTTTGTATGGGCTATTGATGAGGAATCTGAAACATGCCATCAGCAGTAGTTCATACTATAATCTAATCATACTACTACTACTACTAATAATAATAATAGACCTGGATACAAAGTGTTTAGTACATTAGCAGCAACATGCAGAAGAAGAGAAAAGGATGGTGGGTAAACTGCTTAGTTTGTTTCTGTCTTCAGTTTTCAGCAGCTACACTGTAAGCAGCTACGGCTGCCTCAACATAAAAAAAAAAAAAAAAAAAATTAATTTGTATCCAGGTCAAATTCTTGAATCAACTTGCAATTCAAATATTTAAGTCAGCTCAAGTATTATTGGTTGTGGACTCAATTAATTATATTTGTCTTGGTTAACTTACCCCAACTTTTCATCTGCTCAGAAAGTGAAGTTGTCTCCCGTTGTAGCCCATTGACATAGTTGGTCAATAATTAAAACATACAAACATTACTTTAAAAAACTTCCAAAACTCCATGCGACAAGATGTCCAACCAGATGCAGGGTCCCAGGATGAGTCCGGCAGGGGGTCTGGATCACTGACAGCTCAGAAGCTGTCAGAGAGAGAGCGAGAAGAGGGAGAGAGAGAACAGTTAGGTGTTGTCACAGTCAAATAATGTATAAGGTGAATATATATTTAGTGCAGAGTGCAAGCAGAGACTGTGGCTGACAGCATAACTACAAGGGGGAGCCAGAAGGAGACATCGACATGAGGGCTGCTTGGGATGTAAAGCAACCAGTCGCTCAGTAAGCTGGTGAGCGGAACCTCGGTACTAACCGCAGCGGGGCTCTTAGATCCTGTACGCCCACGACATGCTTTGTGCCTAAACAATGCCAGAGCCGAACACTGTACCTCACTTTCTGCTGTTCAGTCCCGGTTCAGTCTGTGATTCCTTCTTAAAGATGGCAAGTGATGCTTTTTTCCTCTCTGATCTATTTTCAGTTCTTTCCTTTACTTTTCTGATGAAGTTTCTGATTTAAAGCACCAGACAAAGTATCTGATAAGCACATCTTCAACCAAAGTTATGCGTCGCCGTGTATAAATTTGTAAACTTCAGCATATTCCTCCAAATTTCTTAAGAAATCTAAAGAATCTCATTTGGCTGGGTCAAATTTCCCAATATTTTTGATAACTGCTTCTAATTTACTTGGATTAAACCTTCTGACCATAGTAGTGGTCATTGGTTCCTCCTGTCCTTCATTAGCATGCATCGGTGCCATGAGAAGTCTATCTGTACAATCCGAGTACTGTCTAGATAAGTGAGAATCTATTTCCCTCCTCACTATCTTCCTGCATGGTATTTCAAATTCAAATTCAAATTTTAGTTGTCACATACACAGTCATACACAGTACGCAGAATATGCAGTGAAATGCTTAGGCGACTGCCCGTGACTTTAAAATAAAAGATTATTAAAGACTATTTATAGGAAATAAATATAAAGGAAATAGAAGTAGATTTAACTAAGAATAAAAATAAAATATCTGTACAGTTTGTAAATATAAACTGTAATATTGTAAATATAAATCTGTAAATATCTGTACAGTACAAGTTTGCTGACGACACCGTCGTGGTGGCCTGATCACTGACAATGATGAGACGGCCTACCTGAAGGAGATTGGAAATCTGGAGACCTGGTGCCAGAGGAACAATCTCCTTCTAAACGTCAGCAAGACGAAGGAGTTGATAGTTGACTTTAGCACAAAGCAGGAGAGGAACTACCAGACCCTGTCATCAACAACAGCCCAGTGGAGAGAGTAGACACCTTCAGATACCTCGGTGTCCACATCAAACAGGACCTGTCATGGTCCTGTCACACCAACACCGTGGTGAAGAAGGCCCACAGCGTCTCTACCACCTCAGGCGCTTGAGAGACTTTAGGCTGCCCTCCAAGGTGCTCAGGAACTTTTCCTCCTGCACCATAGAGAGCATCCTGACGGGAAACATCACGACCTGGTTCGGGAACAGCACCATGCAGGACAGACGAGCTCTACAGAGGGTGGTGTGATCAGCTGAGCGCATCATCCACACCGAGCTCCCTGACCTGCACTCGATCTACAACACGCGGTGCTGGACTAAGGCCAGGAAGATCGTGAAGGACCTCAGCCACCCCAGCAATGCTCTGTTCTCTCTGTTGAGGTCAGGAAAGCGATTCCGCTCCCTGAAGGCCAATACAGAGAGACTGAAGAGGAGCTTCTACCCGCAGGCAATACGGTCTCTCAACCAGCGCACCAAATGTACTGACTGACGCACTTTACACATCCACACTCATGTATCTTGCACTCGCTCTGGACTCTTGGGACAACCATTGCACACTACATTTCTATTTATTCTATAAAAAGCACAAGTCACTTTAAGTACAAAACACTTTACAGCATACTTGCACACCCCCTGGACATCTCTATTTATATCCCATATTCTCTATACTGTACACCAAGCTACACCCAGGCTCTCTTATATTCCTTTATTGTATACATACTTTTCTACATTTGCACCCAGGTTTTTCTTATTCTCTTATATTTTCTTATATTTTTCTTACATTTTTTATTTTCTTATATTTTTCTTATTGGATATTGTATATTTTTACTGTGCATATATTTAATTATTTTATTCTTAGTTAAATCTATTTCTACTTTCTTTGTTATATTCATTTCATGTAAATAGTCTTAAATAGTCTTTATTCTAAGGTCAGGACAGTCGCCTAAGCATTTCACTGCATATCGCACTGTGTATGACTGTGTATGTGACAAATAAAATTTGAATTTGAATACAGTACAAATATACAATAAAGAAAAATATATTTTTTAAATAGAAGTAGATTTAACTGAGAATAAAATATCTGTACAGTACAAAATACAATAAAGAAAAATATAGAAAAAATATAAGAAAAGAAAACCTGGATGTACAATATAGAAAAAAAATATATAAGATAAGAAAACATAAGAAACCTACGTGTACAATATAGAAAAATATAGAATATTGGAATTTTGTGTGGGAAGGAGTGGAGTATAAATAGAAATGTCCAGGGGGGGTGAAAGTATGCTGTAAAGTGTAAAGTGACTTGTGCACAATAGAATAAGTAGTAATGTGCAGGTGTGCAGTGACCACTAGTGTCAATGACTGTCCCGAATGTCCAGAGAGAGTGCAATCCTGTAGCCTGTTACTTCCTGAGACCACACTGCATCAGGTCAAATTCAGTTACTTTAGGATCTTGACAGAATCATAATAGACCAACACCAAGCTTTAGTTACTTTAGAAACTTTTACTTTTTTACATTTCATTTTGACGTGGCACTACGTCACGCTGATTCAATTCTGTTAGAATCTGATCAGGTCTCCTCATGTTAAAACTCTCTACTGTCCTTCAAAATTATTCTCTAGATGGGGATTCCCTGTCAAAACGGTATTTATATTAAAAAACATGCTTTCTTACCCTTCCTCACTTTATTTTTCTTTGGAATTCTATGTTGGGTGGCTCACCAATGTAAGAAAACATGTAAAGGACGTCGGAGTTTTTAACAAAGACTCTTCAAAAAGTTTATATAAACTCTATAAAAGTTTATTATTATAAGTGACATTTCTATTTATACTCTACTCCTTCCCCAAAAAAATTCCAAATTCCATATATATTCTATATTTTTCTATATTGTACGCCTGGATTTTCTTATATTTTTCTTATATTGTATATTAGTTTGGTTTTCTTATATATTTTTTATATTTTCCATACATTGTATATTTGTACTGTACAGATATTTTATTCTTAGTTAAATCTACTTCTTTTTTCTTTTTTTATATTTATTTCCTATAAATAGTCTTGAATAGTGTTTTATTTTAAGGTCAGGACAGTCGCCTAAGCATTTCACGGCATGTCGCACTGTGTATGACTGTGTATGTGACAAATAAAATTAGAATTTGAATTTGTAACAGTAACAAAATACATGCAGCGCTCTTCTGACTGAACCTTAATATCATTCAATATGATAACAGTGTAATATAGTATAGTATAGAATAGTATAGTATAGTATAGTATAGTATAGTACATTAAGATATGATGTTACCTTAAAACACAAACTAATATGAATATTACATCAGTTTACCAATGAAGGCATCAAAAAGTTTGGAATACTATGTAAACATATGAAATACTTTGTTAATATTTACTCGGATAATATTTACAGAATTGTGAAACAGGATTCGAGGAACCTAGACAATAGTGTATTCTCTCCCCTTTTTATATGAATTCTGCTTTATATTATTCCTCATTACTATTATTATTATTATTATTTTTGGACAGGTTTGTTAAAGTTTGCAGTCTCTTTCTATATTAACAGAAATGTTTATTTATGAGGAATTTGAAACTTGCCATCAGCAGTAGTTTATATAATCTGGCAATAAGATCTACATTAACAGTACGTGGCAGTAAACTTCATCCAGGGTGACTTACATTTTTCTCATTATACATCTGAGCAGTTGAAGTCTTAATTAAGGGCCCCACAGTGGAGGTTTGGAGGACCACTTGAGTGTTGTGGTGGAAACTTTTTATCTGACACGTCAACAGGCTTGAGAGGAGCACCAGCATCACGGATGCGACATTTAAACTCAGCGGGCAAAAAACTCAGATCGTGGAAAAGCTTAGTATCAGTAAATAAATAGTGAACATGAAAGTAATGTGATCTCTTCTGCTTAAAACCAAGAAATCTGCAAAATTCATAGAATCATTCATTCCTTCATTCGTTCATTCACAGGGAGTCTGGAGCCGATCCCAGGAAACGTTGTGCACAAGGCGGGGTACATCCTGGACAGGGTGCCAATCCACCACCTGGCACACACGCACATCGCCAACCCCCCATTCCCCTTTAATGCACACACCCATGCAGACACACACACACACACACACACACACACACACACACACACACACACACACACACACACACACACACACACACACTTAAGTTTAGGAGGAGTCTTGAACTCCAGCAGGAGTTTAAAAGTGTGAGAGGATGACCAGAGAATCAGAGAAACACAAGGTAAGATGCATTTTTGGATTTTGTATGGTGTGATCATTTCACTACGCATCTATGATATCCTGAAAGTGAAATTCTTCCCAAAATTCAAACTTTTTAAATAAATTCATATTAAACGTTAAAGCTGTTTAAATTGATGGTTTAGGGTTACAACCTCTGCTTCAGGTTCCAGCTGTGTTTTGTGAACAACATACAGAAATTATTGTAAGTTATAGTCGTGTGAGTTAATCTGTTGTGTTTTATATCACTTAATGTTATTTTTATATTCTTTCGGTGATACTGTGTTAAGAAATAACACGTTCTAGCAATAAACCTGGATAACTGGTCTTCTCTGTTCTGTTCGTCTGAGCTTTCTATAGCTCTACCTCCTGAAGTCTATCACTTTGTTGAGTAATGTTTTACACACATGCACTGTGTCACCGTGTGTTGTATCTCTTTTTGCAGAACATGATGTTTTCAGTGTTTTCAGTGGTCTGGACTCTCCTGCTCCCCCTGCTGGTTGGGAGTGCTCCTATTTCTCAGGAACTGTTCCCGACAGATTGCTCTGATGTCTGTGCTAACGGACACACACTCAGTGGGGTGTACACAATCTACCCTACAGCAGACACGCCCGTCCAGGTGTACTGTGATCTAACAAATGATGGGAATTGGACGGTATGTTTCCAAGAACTACACATGTCATATTTTAACCTATTATTTATTTAAATGTAATCTAGCTCAGACCAGTTGTTCTGTTTGATCAGACTG
Source organism: Clarias macrocephalus (assembly GCA_011419295.1). NCBI lineage: Eukaryota > Metazoa > Chordata > Actinopteri > Siluriformes > Clariidae > Clarias > Clarias macrocephalus. The sequence continues at coordinate 13,520 of JAAGKR010009964.1, forward strand.
ACTTTCTCTTTACACCAGGTGTTTCAGAGGAGAATGGACGGCAGTGTGAATTTCTACAGACCATGGGAGCACTACAGGAAAGGGTTTGGGAACAAGGATGGAGAATACTGGCTGGGTAGTAGTATAATAAGATTTTTATATTTGAATACATTTTTATCATTTTGACTGAATTTGTATCGACTAAAATCTTTATTTTGGTAAATTAATTAGTAGAACGTAACAAATTAATCAATATAAATGCAGTCTTTAATAATGTGATAATATAATCTGATATATATATATATAGAGAGAGAGGGAGACAGAGATATTATACTGTACATAATAACAAAATCCGATAAAATGAGTCGAATGCATGTAGAAATACAGTGTAAATGATTTCATCACAGTTAACCCACTGATTTGAATAATATTCACAGATCTGTGCCCGGTTTTTCCAGTTTTTGATACTTTCTATCTAGTTTTAATAATCAGTAACAATCACCTCGCTTTTATAAATCTCTTTCTCCATGTGATTTTTCTGTTACCTCCAGGATTAGAGAACCTCTACCAGCTCACACGTAAGAGTAAATATGAGCTGAAGGTGGACCTGCAGGACTTTGATGGCGTGTGGGTTTACGCTCTGTATTCTACTTTCTCTGTCGAATCGGAAGCCGAGGGCTACAAACTCCATGTCAGTGGCTTCATCAATGGAGGTGCAGGTAAGGGAGAGCGAGTGAAGTGGAGATAACTCAATAATCTGTAATCTGTAGTAACACCTTCTGTAACCTGCAGGTGATTCTATGGCTACAAACAACGGGCAGAAATTCTCCACCTTTGATAAAGACCAGGACTCGCATACACAGCTGAACTGTGCTAAATCGTTCCTCGGGGGATTTTGGTACAATCAGTGCCATTCTGCTAACCCTAATGGGATTTACCTGTGGGGACGTGACGGCACTCATTACGCCATCGGAAACGTGTGGGAACTTTGGAAAGGCTATGATTACGGTCTCAAATACATCGCTATGAAGATCAGACCTGTGCCTGGTTTCTTTAATTCTCTCTCTCTCTCTCTCTTTTGGTGAACCATGCAGTTTTCTTTTTTTTTTTTTATAATGTGATTAAAAACTGAATCAAAATTACAAAGTGTAAATATCCCATAAAATTAAAAAGTGGAAAGCCTCCCGGCAGGGTGGAGCACATTATAACAGCACAGGGGGAATATATCTGGACTGGGATGTTCAAAAAATACATATGTAACATTGGAATGGTGGGAATGGTGGAGATACTTGGTAGAGACTGGGATGAGTCATCGATTGTTCATTTAAGTGAACAATGCAGCAGAGCAGACTGGGTTGATATCCAATGGCATACAGTCTTCTGACTGTATTATGTGAGCTTGATAATCTAGTCAATTTGTGTGGTGTGGATTTAAAGGAGGCCTCTATATATATTTGCTTGCAAAAAAAAAAAAAAAACATTGTGAGCAATCCTGAGGCAGTAAGCAAAATCTGGTGAAAATCCTTCCTGACCTGTGAGCCATGTGAACTATTCACTTTTGTCACATAGTCATACCTGACACTCCACTGCTCCCAGTAAACTGTACATTTACAATTTAAATTTTAATTTTACTTACTGTAGCTTTAGCTGTGCAGATGTCTTGCTAAACCATGACTGAGAGACAAAATATTCTTTGTCTTCATTCACACACACACACACACACACACACACACACACACACACACACACACACACACACACACACACACTAAGGGAATCACTGCTATTGGCTAACCTGAAAACATTTGTATAACTTTATCAAGTAACCTCTCTAATGTTTACCTGAGCCTCCAATAACTAACTGGACTCCATATTAACATCAATTAACATCAACCGTTATAATGAACTGCCTGCCACCTAACACACAGTATGAGTGGAGATCAGTTCCTGCTTTGTGTTTCACTTAGATGAGGATGGGTTCCCTGTTGAGTCTGGTTCCTCTCAAGGTTTCTTCCTATTACTATCTCAGGGAGTTTTTCCTTGTCACTGTCGCCCTCGGCTCGTTCATCAGGGACGATCTGAATATCTGACCATTTTGAATTATACACATTCCATACAAACTTAAATAATTATTTTGATTGTGTAAAGCTGCTTTGCGACAATGACAATTGTTTAAAGAACTATACAAATAAAACTGAATTGAATTGAATTAATGACAATTGCTTTTGCCTCCTTTCGACATTGCATTGTCGTTGACACAAAATGTAAAAAATGCTTTACACATGTGGCCACAATGTTATAGTAAACAGTATATGTGCACACAGACATTGACTATACGAGAGAGGCACGCCCACTGAGACCAAGCATGGGAGACGATTACCCACAATCCTGCAGCAAGAGACAAAGAGAAGTATTGGCTCAGTTGTGACCACGTGACGCTCGGCAGACAGAGTATATGTAATGCTCATAGTGCAAAACCTCGCACATTTATCAAGTTAAAATGTATTCAACATTATTTGCTTGTCTTATGAAACAGTCGCAGACCAAGTTACCAGGGTTTTACTATTTTGGACTGTGTGGAGAATTTCAGGAATTTAGTACTCTAAGAGTACTAAAGGCAGAGATAGATTTAAAACAATAATGTTAGCAAGAAAGAATATATCCTAATATCTAAACTAACAACATACTAATAATACTTATTAGTATTAATAAACAATAATAATAAGCAAGGGCGCGTTGGGTCAGAAAGAGCTTCAACCTCAATTAGCACACTTTCCAGTTGGAGAATATAAACTGCCAATGCTCTAATCAGGTAATGATTGTATTGGTTTGGATAGGGTAGATTGTAAGCACTCGTATTGGTCCATTATTATCCTGATACACGGCACTGCCTTCACTCTGGGCATGCAACAGTCTGGGTGCTACGCTTCTTTGGGGCTTCTCCACACCATAACTCACCTAGATGTGGGAAAGACAGTCAAGGTGGACTCATATATGCGCCAGCCAGACGCATACCAACAATGTATCCTCTTTTGAACTCTGATATGTCCCCCATAATGTTGTGTGCATTGATATATTTTAAGCAAAACTGTGCTATTACTCTGCTGATTAAACCTTCACACTCTGCTTTTACTGGTAGAATGTGCAATCAAAGATTGGCCACCAGGCTGCTCAAATTTAGCCATGAAACCTACAACACTACATTGTTTCAGTTTCATTGTCCAACCCCTTTATATAAACCATGTGAAATTAAGGAAATTATGAACTTCAAGGATTTTGTGGCTAGAACTTTGCCATGTATCTATCTGTCTTTCTGACTGGTTCAG
>JAAGKR010009965.1:0-21838 GCA_011419295.1 Clarias macrocephalus
TCCCCCTCAGAGCAATGCTAGCGCAGATGAGCAGAAAGTCTTTGTCTTATGGGAGAGCGGTGAAACGTTTGATAAGGTAACAGCCTGCAGCTCAGTCCATTTGTCTATTTTGACAGATAAAGTTTTCTAGATTTCCTGTAGCGCTGTTTTTCCACTTTAACATTATTTGCCATTATGGTGAGCTTTGTAACCTGTTACTTCATTCAGTGGTAATGTACTTTTTTTGTTGTTGATGTACATTTCTGCTCGTGTCTTTTAGCACCGCCAAGTTCTGTTTGAGATCTTCATGAAGAACTATCGCGTAAGGAGAAACGTTATTCAGACCCGACTCACGCAGGAGCTGGGTGACGATGTCACTAAAGCTGACGTGGACCGGCTGCTCAAGGTATCTGATTAAACATGAGTTTGTTTGTTTTTAGTTTTTTTAATCAATCCCTCTGACTTTCTTAATTGTACGTTGACTCCAAGCGTGAAAAAGAAGCTGCATTATTAAATGCTTTTATTCTGTTTTTCCAGGAGTGCTGCATCAGCCTGGCAGGAATGTGGTACCTCAAGGGCACGGTGCAGTCGTGACAGTAGGGGGAGGAACCCTAGGGGTCCTGTAAATCAAAATAAATAAATAAATAAATAAACAAACTTCTCTCTTCCTCAGAGTTTTACTCTGTATGAGGGAGATGGCGCCGACACATAAATCAGTCACTGCCCCGCCCCCCCCCCTAGCTGGAAAAGACTGGCTTTGGAGGGACAAAAAAGGTCCCCCTGCTGCTCCAGGACATCACTTTTGTTTACCTTCACAGACATGTAGCTAAGTGTAGCCAAAATCAGAGCTTGTGGATACCGGCAGGACATCTCACCATGTCATACAAAAGGGCTCGGGGCTTAAGATTCACCAGATCTTATGGAGTGTTTTGTTTAATAAATAATGAAATAATAATAATGGAAGGAACGAGATGTATATGCAAAGCTTAGTTAGAATATTTGTTGTTTTTATGATTTACTGTTTACACCTTTCTTGTCTTTCATTTACGAGTTACAAATAAAGACGACTGGATGGTAATTTTATCTTGTTTTTTGGATTTTCAGAGAGTGCCCATATTACAGTACAGTCTTTGGGAACTGAGAGAGAGGTATTTGCTTTAAGTTTCTCCCCACACCAAATCATTGTACAATTATCGCTTATAAAATAACCCCCCATCCTGAAAATAATAATATACTGTAGAGCACAGGGTCGAGTGGTTTCATTTTCTTAATCTTATTAAAATGTAAAGTTAAAATAACACTATGCACTATTGTGCCATAGCCTCCCTTGCTTCAAAATAACAGCTACACCAAAGCTCTGATGCACTCGCAAATGGTATTTGTATTTGGGTTGTCATGAAATTTGTTTGCAGATTAATTTCCTCTTGCGTAAAAAAAAAAAAAAAAAAGTTAACGGTTTGATGCAGATTTGTTGTGTAAATATGTTGTGAGAATGAGAAGCATCAACTCCACCATCCTGTTGTGTTTTTAAACACAGCACATTCTCAAAGTCTCTAGGGGAAATACTTTTTTGCAGCAAAAAAAGGAAAACAACTTCTGATCATGAAGTCGGCTGCTGTGTAACAAAAGCTATAAAGTGTATCAGGACTTTTAGGACTCCCTGTATGATTTAGGTTGATGGATTTAAAACCGATGTATTGGCAAACAACATGCATTTCCTTTCAAACTATTGCTGTAATAAGATTTGTGTAAGATCCTTCCTTCCGTGGTGAACAGTTTTTGTTCTTTTTTTTTTTTTTTACGTTTTTGTGTGTTTTCTTTGACTCTGTATGACGTTGAAGGGCCTGAGGAAGTCCTGGCAGTTAAATGTGCTGCTTGGTTACTGTATTGATCTGTAAGTGTGGGTTTGGTTGTAGTCATGAAGCGAGTGTTCTGCATGTTCTGATATTTTTGGGACATGCGAAAGTGCCTCTAATTTATTCAGGGGAAATATTACCTATTTCAGATGTGCTCTTGCGGTTGGAAGAATCTTTGATTTGTATCCAATCCAAGATGTTTTCTTTTCTAATATTAAAATATGATTGGAACCTGTTCATTCATTTTAATCATTCCACATATTCATAAATAAACTGACATGTCACCAAACATGAGACTGTTTTGACCTTAAGAAGGTGAAGTCGGCTGTTTCGTTAGAACATTATGCTCAATAAACACTGCAAAGAATGTAGTGCTTCCAGTGTGTCTTTGGCCACCCTGTGTACATTTATATTGTATGGCATAGGCGACTGTGTCCGTCGGGTTCTTCTACTGTAGTTCTGACTATTCAGAGCTACTATAGTGTTGAAGCAATAAAATAAAATAATAAATTACCTATCTCTTTTTGCTTTACTCACTGCAGAGTTCCAGACTGTCTCTAAAAACGGCTTGTGCAAGAATTGAATGTCAGGAGCTTCATGAAAAAGTTTTTGTAGATGAATGGCTGCACACACAAGCTTTAATGTTGGTTGGAGTGAGGTAAAGCAAAGCACCACTGGACTCTGGGGCAGTGAAAACGTGTTTCCTGAACGCTGGTGAACCATGCTTCTCTATAGAGCAGTCTGATTGTGGATTCTGAGTGGTGAATGGATTTCTTCTGCTTGGTTCCAGTAAAGTTTAAGACAGGTTATATGCATCTAACATCATGGCAAAAATGTGATCCTGTGCACAAATTATTCTTTTGAAAGATAAGAGTTAAGTTTGATGTGGAGGAATTCCAGTGGCATGCACAGACAGGAACAAACGAGACTGGGGAAAAAAAAAAAAAAAAAAAACTTAAGTTGCCTATGGTTTTTAAATATGACCCACATGCTCATATACTGGAGGTGTGATGCTCATGTGTCCATAGACTTTTGGCCATGCAGTGTTTGTCTTGCTTTAAGGGCTGCAAGAGTCTCCTTTTTTCCAATATACTTAACACAGATGTTTTGTTAGAATTTTTTTTTAAAGCATCACCTGACAAGAAATATTGTACAACGTATATTACATATTAACATCAACATTTCTCTACTGATTATGTCTATGTAGTATTAGATGTCAGGGATTGACTAAAAAAAAGCAGAGAAAGCCTCAGGTAGTGGGAGTTCGACCTCTGAGAAATGTACAAGCCAGACAAAGGTTTTATTAAATTCTGAATTGAAATGTAATTCCATTTCAATATGCATTTTCAGCACCTGATAAGACATGATATGCATGATAAGACATCAGCAGTAAATACTGTATAATAATGAGCAAAAGGTTAAAAAAAAAAAAAAGACCAGCAAAAATCATTTTGTCCTGTCCTGTTCTTCATCAAAAGATCATTTTCAATTAGGTCTATATCTAAAACAAAATGTGAGATGTAAAGAGATCTAGCTTTAAATATCCTTTTTCCTTTGGGAATCCAGTTATTTCAGACACTGCCCTCGATACCTTATTATACCTGATGCCTTCTGGGAGATTTGTCTAATTATGTGGAAATCAGCTGCTTTAATTCGACTTGTCCCTGTTCATCTCTAAGTCCTTTTTGCTGTTTTGGATGTAAGTGAAAATCTCATTGAAAAGCGTTTTGTATTCAGGGAGCTGAGCACTCTCCTGAGAACTTGTGTGTTCGACTGGATTTAGTGTCGAGTGCTGATTGTCGTCTGTCTGCACAGCTTTGTCGCACTGTAACTGCGAACCGCCTTCACAGCGGCGCAGAAGTGCGTTGTATTTCCTCTGTAAAGCGTTGTACTGAGTGTCCATCTCATTTAGCAGAGACATACCGTGGTCCTGCACGGCCTCTAAATGTCCCCTACAGACATAGACATGTTCTTCATCTCTCAGGTCGTCGCCCTCGCTGCTAGCTCCCAGCAGCTGCCTCTCGCCGTTGCAGAACTTCACCACTTGCCTTGTCTCCCACGTCTCGCTCACGTCCTCCTCTGAAGGGAGGAACAGAGATCCTGGAAGCGTGTGTGAGGCTGAACCAGAGCGCAACATCTGGCGTAGTTCCTCAATTTCAGCCTCGGCCTCAGACAGACGAGATTTATAGCCTTCCAGCAGAGACATACGTGGCTCCAGATCACTCATCTCTCGGGCCAGAGCCTCTGCCTCCTGCTCAGCAGTCTCTCGTAGGGTTCGCTCTACATTCAGCCGGGCCTGCAGTGAGTGCAAAAGGCCTGCGTGCTCTTTCTCTTCGCATTCATCTTCCTCTAGAGAGAGAACGCTTGCAGATATGGACTGCTCACTGGGTAGGAACCTGAAATGCACAGATACAGTATAAACAATCACTCTCGCTCACTGTCTATACCACCTTTCCTGTATAGGGTCAAAGAAGGCTCAAATCTCTGGACAGGGTGTCAATACATCACAGGACACAATCATGCTCCCACTCTCACACTATGTACAATTTGGAAATGCCAGTATGCCTAAAATGCATGTCTTTGGACTGTGGGAGGAAACCGGTGTACCTAGAGCACTCCAAGCAAGTGGCGAACAGACTGGAAGGTGGGATTCGAACCCTTGCCCCTAGAGGTGGGAGGCCACAGTGTTAACCACTACACCACCATGCTGCCATATGATATACATATAGGGATTTTGAAAAAAAGATTTAAAATAGATTTGGGTGGTGAAGAATGACGTCATGTCTTTATCATGCAACTAAAAATGTTTTGATCAATGCGATCTATTAATAGGGGAATATAACATTTGTCTTTATTTCTCCCTCTATATACGAGCAAAGGAAAAGTGAAATAGTATTAAATATATATATATATAATTCGTAGGCACAATGTAAAATTATTAACAAAACATTTTTTTGTATTAGAATTGTACTAAGGGACACATTTTGGTGCATTTGGTGGGTTTCCTCCGGGTTCTCTGGTTTCCTCCCACAGTCCAAAGACATGCAGGTTAGGTTAATTGATGTTCTAAAATTGCCTGTAGTGTGTGTGTGTGTGTGTGTGCCCACCGATGGATTGGAATCCTGTCCAGGGTGTACCTGCCCTGTGCCCTAAGTCTTGTAGGATAGGTTTCAGCCCTGCTGTGACCTTGTACAGGATAAGGAGTTTGGAGGATTAATGAATGAATGATATGTCCATTATCTTCTGCAGAAAATAATCCTATCCTATCGTAAACCCTAAAAAAAGTTCTAAATATTTTCTAAACGTTAATCTTTTTCTAAACGTTAATTTGTCCGGACTAGCTTAGCGACACAGGTTTGTACACATGATGCCTTTTTATTTTTTTTTATTCCACTCAAGTATTATTTGAAGATATTTACTTGTCTGGTTGACAGATTGCTGGCGTCACCTTCTCAATCTCCCTCTGAAGCTCCTCCACCTGACCTTGCAGCCCATTTATGGTTTCCGTAAGCCTGCACAGATGAAAAAGGGTCATATTTAAAATGTTAGCTCGGATGACATGTCGTGTCTCTGGGATTCAGTCCTAAGATCAGGTTACTTTCCTGTCCTCTGGAAGAAATCCATATGCACATAGTTTTCCTCCAACATCACAAAAGCACGCATGGTGTAATTTATGTGTAAATTTTGGACTGTGTGTAGGAACTCTAGAGTAAAGCTGTAGCTAAAGATGTACTCCATGTTCTGCAAAAAATTAAAGTGAGTATAATTTCTATATATTTTTTTTTAATTTTTTACATTTAAGTTTTGTGAATTGTGCACAAAAAAAAAAGAGAAAGTCTACTTCACCCATCGATCTTAAGCTGGGCTGAGCGGTTTTCCAGTGCGAGTCTTTGGTTGCTCTGTTCCAAGTCTCGTGCAGTCGCATCTAGCTGCTCATAGACTTTAGCGTGCTGATCATTCACCGACCTGAGCATTTCCACTTGCTTGCATAGATGCTAAAGAAAAAAAGAGAGAACATTGTAGAAAATCTGTCATTTGTAACCTGTTACTTACCGAAGAATCTTGCAGGTGTGCAGCGTCTTATTAATTTACAACACGGTAAATAATAAGTGGCAATATTATCAGTAATAAGTGTAAAAGATTAAATGATTGTAACTCTTATCAGTGCAGTGGTAACTCACACGGAAAAAATGTAGCAACTAAACAAATATCCTATTGTTGTATATCTGAGTTTTTTTAAAAATGCCCCTTAATGTCCATATGTCAGACACAAAGGTTGACCTCATTATGCTTTCTTAGTATTTTATAAAACCGTTCTGTTAAAGTTTAGACTTTGTTATAAACAAAGGCAGTGAAATAGATAAAGTATTAAAAACCAATCCTTGAAAGAACTACAAAACAACCAAGGTTAACCTAATACAGCACCAGTCAAAAAATTTTAAAACACCTTTTAAATATTATTATTATTATTATTATTATTATTATTATTCTTATTCTTATTTATTTATTTATTTTTTGCTATTTATTTTCTACATTCTATAACAACACTGGATTTTTAAAAAAAACTATTAAATAACATATATGGCATTAGGTAATTAAGTATTTTGTTTTTTTAAGTCATGAAGGTCAACTCTCCTGGAATAGTTCTTGCAAGAACAGTATTATCAAGTGGCTTTGCAAAACCCAGATAAAACTGGATCTCATGAAGCCAAGACCAAAACTTAACTCCGCGGCAGAGGAGAAGTTCATTTAGAGTTACCAGTTCATTTAGAGTTACCAGTTCATTTAGAGTTACCAGCCTCAGAAATCACCAGGTAACAAACAGCCCCCCTGATTAGAGCTGTTATAAAGGCTTTACAGAGCATAAGTAGCAGATACGTCTCAATATCAACTGTTCAAAGAAGATTACTGCATATTGTGGGTGCCTTCCGCAGTGTTTTACAGAGTAGAAAGAAAGAAAAATCAGTAAAGGCAGTTGAATTAGAAGGTACGTCCAAACTTTTGACTGGTAGAGTAGGTCATTTTAGTACTTTACAAACCTGTGATGGTAAAGTTAACAGCAGATTCAATCACCATGAATTATAAAAAAGTTTATTATGACAAAGTCACTCAGTTTAGTGTTTCTTTTTGGTATTAGGATTGGTATTGTATACACAACCAGATCTTTTATGTCATACAACTGGCGAGCATGAAGACTAACGTGACACATGAAGATGATCAACCACATGTTTTCATGTTTTCAATGCTAAAACACAGACAGGTGTTAATACATACTGTATAGATTAAATATTATACATAATTAAACTCACAGATGCCCATGACAGACAATGGCCAATTTTGTTCTGTTGGCTCATGACCATAGACATTTGTTGCATTGTCACACCCACTTTTATGTAGAAAAGGCTGTTAATTGGCTAATTAGATAATAAGATGTGTTAGCAGAAGAGAAAGCAATAAATGTGCATAGCACATGCACAGGAAACCAGTGTTCTACATTTACAGCATTTGGCAGACATCCTTTTCTAGAGCGACTTACATTTGATCTCATTATACATCTGAGCAGTTGAGGGTTAAGGGCCTTGTTCAGGGGCCCAACACTGGCAACATGGTGGTGCTGGGATTTGAACCTGGGCCCTTCAGATCAGTAGTCCAATGCTTTAACCACTGAGCTTTGTAGTAAAATACAAGGAAATATTAACACTCAACCGCTCAGCTATGTGCTTGTCTTGCATCCACTTAAATTTGGTTTGGATTAAAGCTAATTAATAAAACACATGCAATGCAGATGGATAGCACCTAACAACAAAACTCATACGTTCTTGATGAGGCTTCTTGGTGCTTTGTCAGTACCTCAATCTCCTGTAGCTGCTCATGGTTGGTGGTATACATCTCCTGGAGACCTTCCTCTAATTCATGATTTCTCTTCAGGAGGGTTTTGCCCAGCTCAGCGGCCAAATGAAGATCTGCGCATAGAAAGAAAGGGACATAAAAAGCAAGCAAGACACGAGAGCATTTTTCTGTTGAGATGGAACAAGGCCATGGTGGTGACGAGGTGTTTCAATTAAATGAGGTGTGATAACTTGACATTGAATGATGATGTGGAGACAAAAAGTTTTGATCAGTTGGTTTAGTACTTTGTCAAAGTCACTTGGTAAGTCAGTGATTTACAGTTTCTCTACTCGTGTAATGACCTGTCATCAATACACCTTCCTCTCAAGTCTCTTTCAGGAGTTGTGAAAATGGCTTTGTCACAGGATGTGGTGCAATCTGTCAGCTGGGTGAACTGCCATGGCAAGAAAACCATGTTTCCGTCACGGATATTGTATATACACATGTTTTTTTTGTCTTCAAAGTTATTGTTTTCTCTGAGCATTAAAATGAATGAAGCGAGAATGACCTTTAATTCTTGAGGTAGTCCAAATATCTTCTTCAGGCTTAGTAGATTAGATTTATGCCTTTGATTTATTGCTCTCCTGTTACAGATTGCCCTGTTATTTTCTTTATAATCACAGCAAGTGAGAGTGAACCATAAGCTGTTTTACCATTTTCCAGATCTCGGTGGTCATACCACAGCTCTTCCTCTTTAATCTCGAATTCCCCTTCTGCTATCATGTCTGTAAGCATCTTTAGAAAAGCAGAAAAACGTATGTTGTATTAGAGAGAAATGCTACAGTAGTGCATCTATTTCTAATACCACAAATTCTTTGTTTCTTCTGTGACATTCGTTTACTCACCCCGTGTACTGTATGTTCACTCTTAACACAGCAGGTTGGATTTAGTGTCCTCTCTCTCTCTCTCTCTCTCTCTCAGGACTGAAAGAAGGAGGAAATCAACGTGGCGTGCTCTCTGTACCTCAGATAATACTGTGACGCAATCTGTGCCAAGTTTAGCACCGGGCTAATTAATTAACTAATGGTTGAACCTGAAAGGAGTACAGGATACACTACAGTAGGACATGTTTAAATGTAGCGATGGTACCTTTGTATAGAACCCCAGTAAAACAAACACTCCAACAGTTTAAGCCAGGTGTAAATATAGTGAAACAAAACGTGAAACAAGGTTTCGAAGCCCAAATCAAGTCTAAAGAATTATTTCTTCTTCTGTGCCGTCTTTAGCAAAATCAGTCAGTTTACTGGTGTATGATTAGTGACAATGATTAATATGTTAATGTTAGGGCTGATTGATATATACTGTATACTGTGCAAAAGTCTTAGGCGTCCCGAAATTTGTTATACATGTTTATTTTATTACTTCATTATTAAGTCAGTACAAAAACATTGCCAATTATTTCTATACATTAGTATTCCAGCAGAATAAATGAATAAATACATAAACAGAATAATCTTTTCCATCTATTCTATTTATCTATTTATTTGTATTTTTATAATACAGTGTTTATAATGCTTTTTATAGAGTTTGTGAATGTAGATACCTTTTTTAAACACATTGTTGCTGTATAGCATGACTTTTGCACACCACTTTATACAGTATATTGCATACTGTGTATATAACCACCACACAACTGTATATACTATACATATATGCAGCTTTTTATAAATTAGTGTGTGTATGCATCCCATGCATTAAAAAATACCTATTTCATATATGCATAGTCTGTGTCCCAGTCCTCTGATAAACTCTATAAACACAGACAAAATTAAATTCTGTGGGCTCTGACACACACATACACACACACACACACACACACACACACACACACACACACACACAAATTCATACAAATAGACTACATTGGTAAAGAATATGCCAACAAGCATGTTCTAGCTTTCATTATAAATGCCATGATGTAACGATGTATTTCTTAAGATTACTATAATTAAAAGACATATAAGTCTATAATTTCTGCCAGGTTGTACTAGTAATTATTCATTATTAAAGTTAAATGGGGTTACTGGACAAAAATATTTGAGCACGCCGGGTACAATCTGACTTTTCAGAACATATATTATCACAATTCCTTGTTTAAGTTTTCTTGGGATCCTCTTGTTTAAAGTTTGACAGGTAATGATCTTATAGGACTGTACTCCAACGGGTACATGCTAAAACAAAACATTATTAGAGAACATTATTACAGCTTCTAACAAATTTAAAATGCATTAAAATTACATAACACTCAACTTATGCTATAGGCTTCTATCTGGTACATTTCTCTGGTAACCCTTAATGAACTGTACATGATGATCTGAGAGATGTCAGATAAAATATTACTTACTCTTAATGATTGAAAATCTTCAACTCTATATGCAGAGAGAAATGTGATCTTGATCAGTCTGAGGCAACAAGACATTCCAGCACTGAACAACCCCAAGTGGGTAACACACTCCTCAGGACGGTGGACATGCCCAAATCCCACCCTGGGTAAAATGCATAAACCGTAAGAATGTTTTCTCTACTAATGCAAAAGAAACAGTGTATTTCAAGGCAGACAATAAAAATGTAAAACCGTGTTTGCTATGACTGAGCTGCTACTGTAGAGCAAAACCCGCCCCTGATGACAGATACATTCTAGACCGTGTTTAATTGGTTGAAAAGAAATTTAGTACAGATTGACCTCATAGAATGGTAAAAATAATTTTCCCATAAGCAATGAAATATTAAATTAAAGCTTAACTTAATTTCTGTATTTCTTATAATTTCTGCTCCCCTGCCTTCACATGCATATGAACTTGAGTAACATCCAATTCTTAATCCATAGGGTTTAATATGATGTTGGCCCACTCTTTGCAGTTTCAACTCTTGGGAATGGGAAGGCATTTATGAGGTCAGTCACTGATGTTTTTATGAGAAAACTCACAGTAAAAAACTTCAACCTTCAACCCCACAGAACACCTTTTAGTCTCCGCTCTAACTCATGCCAAAGATGTTCTATCGGGTTGAGGCAGGCCAGGCAAGTTCTTCCACACCAAACTCGCTTATCCGTGTCTTTATGGACGTTGCTTTATTCACTGGTGCACAGTCACGTTGAATCTGGTATGGGGGTGATTTTAAGTCATTGGGCTCGGCCCCGTACTTCCAGTAAAAGGGACTCTTAATGCTTCAGCATACCAAGACATTTTGGACGATTTCCAAGTTCCAACGTGACTGCACACCAGTCCACAGTCCAAACATATGCAGATTAGGCAAGTTGGTGTGTAATGTGTTTGAATGTGTGTATGTAAGCGCATATGTCCTGTGATGAATAGGTACCCAGTCCAACCTCCCTGTGAAGTGGTATAAAAAATGAATGATTAGTCAATCTATCTATCTATCCATCTCTCTTTCTCTCTCTCTCATATACAGTATATATATACGGTGGCTAAGTGGTTAGCGCTGTCACCTTGCACCTCCAGGGTCTGGGTTTGATTCCCACCTCGGTAGGAGTTTGCATGTTCTTCCCGTGCTTGAAGGGTTTCCTCCCACAGTCCAAAAGCAAGCGGATTACACCAGTTGGTGTTCCCAAATTGACTGTATATTGTGTAATATTGCGTATATTACGTGTGTAAATGTTGACGTACCACACTCGTAAAAATGGAAATAAACGGGCCTCCGAGTGGTGCAGTGGTAAAGTGCCTGCCCTATTTTCCGAGATCGCGAGTTCGATTCCTGGGTGATGCTGTAACCTAGAGGCTGATTGGCTCAGCTCTCTCAGAGGGGAGGGATGAGAGGTACTTAGTGCTCCCACGTTAATCATGGCTCTACAGCCCATCAGAGGTGTCTGTGAGCTCACGTAAGCGAAAGGAGCGGATAGCGCTGTGCTCCGAGTGTGTTACTCCGGCCCTTCGGCCCTCCCTTCAACTGAGTGGTAGTAGTAGCTTTAATGTGGGAGCCCCCTAGTGACGGGGAGGAATTGGACACGACTAAATTACGATGAAAATCAGGGGAAAAAAAAAAAAAGGAAATAAATGCAATGGTTACCACTGGTCTCTACGGTCTCTAGTTGGACTGTACAGACCAAAAGTTTGGACACACCTTCTCATTCAAAGAGTTTTCTTTCTTGTGTTCTTTCTTGTGTTCTTTATTGTGTTCTTTAGCCCAAACGCGTCTCTTCTGCTTGTTGCCTGTCCTTAGCAGTGGTTTCCTAGCAGATATTCTACCATGAAGGCCTGATTCACACAGTCTCCTCTTAACAGTTGTTCTAGAGACGTGTCTGCTGCTAGAACTCTGTGTGGCATTGACCTGCTCTCTGATCTGAGCTGCTGTTAACCTGCGATTTCTGAGGCTGGTGACTGGGATGAACTTATCCCCCGCAGCAGAGGCGACTCTCGGTCTTCCTTTCCTGGGGCGGTCCGCATGTGAGCCAGTTTCTTTGTAGCGCTTGATGGTTTTTGTGACTGCACTTGGGGACACTTTTAAAGTTTTCCCAATTTTTCGGACTGACTGACCTTCATTTCTTAAAGTAATGATGGCCACTCGATTTTCTTTACTTAGCTGCTTTTTTCTTGAAATAATACAAATTCAACCTCTTTGAATGAGAAGGTGTGTCCAAACTTTTGGTCTGTACTGTATCTCCCCTTCTTCTCATGTCTCTTTTGGAGCTACGCAAAAGGAAAAAAAAAAACTGTACCTAATAAGTTTTTGACTGATGACATTCATGACAATATTTGACCTCACAACTGTCCCCAACTTTGCAAGGCTCCCTCTGGTGGTGGGATCGGTAATCGTCTGGGCTGGTTCTGACGGACGCGTTTACGTGTAACACAGGAAGTCAATGGTTTTCACAGAGCTTCACCTTCTGTCTTGGTTAACTCTACACCTAAGCAGTCCTTATTAGTGTAGTATTTGTTTAACGAATTACCCAAACAGACGATGTGGTCATTAAAGTCGCGCCACACCTGCAGGTTTGTTTGTTTTATGTCTCTGTAAGAATGAAGGAATGTGTAGAAGCGCTCTTATTAATGAGAAAACCCTCAGAGAGAGAGAGAGAGTGTGTGTGTGTGTGTGTGTGTGTGTGTATATATGTGTGTGTATGTGTGCGTGTATATGTGTGCGTGCAGTACGTTAGCTGGTGTGGTTGCCTGTCCTGTTCCTACTGGAATGTGTTTTCCACAGATGAAGACACTCCTTTTTGGTGCCTGGGTGGTTCTATATGTCTCAGTCCTTTTAGTAGCTCGAAGAATGTGGACTGGAAAGTATTCTCGAAGTCCACTTGCCAGGACGCTTGTGATGAACGCCTTCAACAGCTCGGATTCTAATGCACAAGGACTGCAGGAGGTAATGATCTCTGTATAAGTGTTTCAGAAATCTGAATATTCAGTCCTTAATTCTGTTCATGACTGGTTTGTAACTTTGGATTGTTGACTGTTTTCATCATTCAAAAGGATGAAAGAGATTTTACTGTCAATGTGTATAAAGGATGTAGAAAGAAAATATGTTGTGTTGAGTTGAAATATTGTGTTAAATAGTTCCGGTGTCATGGGTGTGACATTTGGATTCCTCGGTAAAGAAAAAGACTTAGAATCTGGCCAAGTTCAGTCGCATAACTTTAATTAATTAATGTTGGTTTCTTAAGCAAAGCTGCAACATTCATAGAATTTTCTCATGACAAAAGTTCAGGACTGAAATTCCCACAAACTGTTTTATACCTAAACCTCTTCAAATTTACACGAGCTTATACTGAAGTTCCAGCTTCCTAATACACATTATGACTGCAGATCAATCCCTGCTATTCGTTCTCACGCTGTTGAGTCTGGTTCATCTCAAGGTTTCTTTCTATTGCCATCTCGGGGAGTTTTTCCTTGCCACTGTCGCCCTCGGGTTGCTCATCAGGGACAATCTGATTGTTATGATTTATACGTATTTCCTCATACTTTTCAAGGTAATTTCCTTAATTATCATTTTTTTTTGATACTGCAAAGCTGCTTTGCGACAATGACCATTGTTAAAAGCGCTCTCTAAATAGGTGGTTTGGTGGTTACCTGACACCTCCAGGTGGTTCTGGGTTCGAGTCCTGTCTTGGGTCTGTGCTCTCCGTTTTTATTTATTTATTTATTTATTTTAATCCACAGTCCAAAGACTTGCAGATTAGGCCAATTAGCGTTTCCAAATTGCCCGTAGTGTGTGAATAAGCAAGTCATTTAGTTCTTTTGTGTGTGTGCCCTGCGATGGATTGGCACCCAGTCCACAGTATACCCCGCCTCGTGCCTTAAGTCTCCTGGGATAGGCTCCAGGCTCTCGCGACCCTGTATAGAGGATAAAGCGGTATAGATGATGATTGAATGAGTGAGTGAATATAATCATTTACATCCTAAAAAAAATATCTAGCATTTTATCAGCCATGTGGATGTGACATATTAGTCTAGTTTAAGAAGAACCCTCTGCATTATGCCTATTTTTTATTCCCAATTTAAGATTGAGCCTTCAATGTAATTGCCCAATAATAAAAACCTGTTCACAGAAAACATTTTATTGCACATAGAATTACAAGAGCAGTAATGCAAAACTGAGGATAATCTTTTATTAATTGATATGGTTTTGCAAATTGCATGCGTTGGTAAAGTAACTCTTCCTCTGTACTCAACACCGTCCTCATCACAAGCAATGCGTTTGTGCCATCGTTGAACCGAACTCTCGAATCCTGTTTGAAAATCCGCTTTTGTCACAATTGGTCATCTCCCACTGTGTAGAGACTTTCTTGAATGGTACCTTTTTATAGAGGAAGAATTACTGTTCCAACATGTGCAATTTAAACAACCCATATCAGATATTGATTATGCCCACTTTTGCATTATGCTCAATACAGCCCTCCTATAATGAGAAAATTTATATTTTATATAAGAATGTCTGTATTGCCTTTGCACTTATTTTGCTCACCATGACCCCTCACACAGGGCTGTTCAATAAGTAATTCAGCCTCATCACAGCACTCGGATAGAAACTCTTCTTTATTCTACCTGTGCAGGCTTGTTTTATACACTACCAGTCAAACGTTTGAACATGCCTTCTCATTCAGTGGTCTTTCCTGATTTCTACAAGGTAAAACAATGCTGAAGGCGTTTAAAATGTGCAGTAATCTCCTGCTACTTATGCCCTGTAAAGTTTTCATAACGACTCTAATCTGAGGTGCTGTTAATTGGTGGTTTCTGAGGCTGGTAACTCTAAATAAACTTCTCCTCTACATATAAATCTTACGCCTTCATAAATCCACCTTGTGCTTAAACTAGAGTTTGTTGCACATAAATGCATCTCTATTTAATGGGACTGGGGACAAACCAACCACAGGTAACCTCTTTTTACAACGAAAGAATTATGTACACATCAGTTGTTTTAAAACTTGTGTTGGCCGCATTGTCTTATGAGCACTTTCCGTTCAAGGCTTCTGTTTCCTCAGTCACTGCTGTGCAGGTGTGAACGCGTTACTTCGGTTTATTTGTAACTGCATTGTGCACAAAAATCGATGCAAGAAAGAAGAGCAGCATGCAGTGATTAGCTTTTTGGAGCCTAAACAATTCACGGAAGAAAACAAACAAAATTTGGAGCGATACTCTAAGGAAGATGAAAGTTTCTTAAAGAGAATCATTACTGGCGACGAGACGTGGATTCATTACTACGAGCCTGAGAGAAAATGGCAGAGCAGGGGACAGAAACATCTTCAATTGCCGATCGAGAAAAAGTTCAAAAGTCGACCATCAACTGGATAATTCATCAATGTTTATATTTGTCTGGGATTCTCCAGGGCCAGTATTGGAACATTTCAACAATTTCAACAATTAACATTGCTCGTTACATTGACATGCTTACTGAAGAGATAAAACTTCGGATTAACCATAGGACTGATATCCAAGGGCATTGTGATCTTAGATGATAATGCACGTCCATACACTCTTGAAATTCTGCAAAAACCTTTTCAGGTGTTAACGCATCCTCCCTATAGTCCTGATCTTGCTTCATCAGACTTTTACCTTGCTCACCTGAAAACAGTCCTTTGAAGACACAGCGGTGCATTTGTGGCTCGCAGCTCAGCCCAAAACATTTTTTTTTATGAGGGAATGCAAAAGCTTGCTGACAGATCGATAAATTGTATTTAAAAGTAAGGAGATTATGTATAAATTCTACAGTCGAAGTGCAGATAATTTTTGACTCACCCTTGTATGATTAAATTGCTTAGTGTGACTGAACTGCTATTACTAATTAGTAATAATAATGCTAATTAATATGATTATTATTTTTTTCCCTCAGTGGTATCGCTGCTGTCCTGACCTCTTAGGAGAGAAGGTCCATCCTTTGTTTGTGCAGAGTCACTTAGATAATGAGACTCAAGCTTTCCTTGAGAGGAGTGTTGAGAAATCTGGCTGGGTCTTTACCCAGCTCTACCACTCCGTCTTCTCCACCATCTTTAGCCCAGTCATCTCCAGGACATCCATCAATGGGTACATTTTCCTTACCGAGTTTATTTCTTACTCATCATTTCTCAGAGGTTTCTGTGTATGGGTGAACACATGGTATACACCAGTATCATAGGAGTTCTAACTCACTTTAAGTTTAATTTATTAATATATGCATCCAACCATTTCACCGTATTCTACTTTTCTCTTCTACCTCTACTTTATACAGGTAGAAGGTACCTCTACTCACTTTCTCTCTATATAGATATTTTATACAGATATTTACTTTTACAGTTTTATACAGATTTTCATTCAAGCTTTTTGCACTAATGGACTAATTCCAGGTATCACAGTTGTATTTTATTTGTTATTTTATTTGGTGATTGCACTAATGACTTTTTTTTTAACTATGCTGCAGGCCTTAAATTGCCCCATGGGGATAAATATATATATATATATATATATATATATATATATATATATATATATATATATATATATATATATATATATATATATATATATATACACACACACACATATATAATCTAATTGAATTTAATTGAACAGTTGTTGATTTTGCTATGATTCCTTTTTTAAAATAGGTTTCTGGGCCGAGGCTCCATGTTTGTTTTTTCACAGGACCAATTTCGCCAACTTCTCCAAATCAGTCCAGACTGGAAAGGAGAAAGATTACTGGATCTCGGCGCTGGGGACGGAGGTGTCACAGAAGTAATGAGCCCACATTTTAAAGAGGTTTATGCCACAGAGGTGTCACTTCCAATGAGGTGGCAGCTCCAAAGAAAGAACTACAGGTGCGTTCAGTATTTGCTCTTACATCTTGGATTTGTTATCATCTCATGTCATGTTGGTCTTTTATCATTAAGACAGAAGATTAAGGCTGGCTTAAAACAGATTAATCTCAAATCATTAATGGTAAGATGTTCCTCTTCTTCTCTGAGATTTAAATGTAATCTTTCTTTTTTTTTTTTTTGTCAGGTTGTTGGAAATTGACGATTGGCAAAAGACAGATTTCCAGTATGACATCATCAGCTGTTTGAACCTTTTGGATCGCTGTGACAAACCTTTAGAGCTGCTCAGGGACATCAAGAAGGCTCTGTTACCTGTCACAGGGAGGCTGATCCTTGCAGTTGTTCTACCCTTTCAGCCTTATGTAGAAATAAGTAAGATCCTTATTGTCTTTAAATGCCTCTGACTTTATTTAAACGCTTTTCTTATTTAACAAATATTTCACAATTTTGGGCTTAGGAGGAAGATGGGAACGACCTGCCGATCATGTCCAGGTGAAAGGCAAGACTTGGGAGGAGCAAGTTAAAGACCTGTCTGAGAACATATTCCATAGTGTAGGATTTGAGGTGGAAGCAGTGACACGGCTGCCATATTTATGTGAAGGAGATATGTACCAGGATTATTATGTGCTAGATGATGCAGTGTTTGTCTTGAAGCCTCAGGAATGAGGTCTTAAATTGATTCTCTCTCTGTTATAACAAAAAAAAAAAAACTTTAAATCACTCAAGTGGTATGTGAAAGTTTAGAATAGTATGTTTAGAAAGTATAGAATGATATACTGCCTGACCAAAAAAAACAAAAAAACAGCTGCACACTAATATTTTGTTCCACTGAATTTAGCTTTAATTTTATTGCACATTATTGAGGCCTGACATCAGGTAAAAAAAAAAAAAAAAAAAAAAAATCTTCATTGGTGTCATAAACTGGTCATTCAGTACATTCAGGTCGTCAGCTGACTTCATTTTATTGCCACATAATGTATAAGAGCCTAGACCTGGCAAACTGAAGCAACCCCAGATCATAACTCTGCCTCCAGAGTCTTGTACAGTAGCCTCTATGCATGATGAGTGCATCGTTTCATGTGCTTCCCTTCTTACCCTGATGCGCTCATCACTCTGGAATTGGGTCGATCTGAACTAATCACACCACACGATCTTTTTCCATTGCTCCAAAGTATAATCTTTATGCTCCCTAGCAAACTGAACTTTTTTCTGGTTATTTTCACTAACAAGTGGTTTTCTTATGGCCACATAACCTTAAGTTCTCATCACACTGTGTAAGTGTGAGTGGAAAGGCTCTTATTTTCCATCTAAAATAGCTCCATTCATTACCTTTTTACCCCAACCACATTTCTTTGAAGAAGTTGTAAGGTCAACACTATCCTTCCTTGAATATTTTAATAAAACATTGGATAGTTCTTAACCCAATTCCAGTCATTTCATGCCTAAGTTATTTCCTTTGCTTGATGCAAGATGAAAAGTTTACTTTTTTTTGACCAGGCAAATTATGTGCATGTAAAACCTTTACAGTATACAGAATTAAATTTATAATTTTTTTCTGTTGTAGTATAATGATACTAAAGTAATGACAATGCCAGCTAGTTAGTTAAAAAGTTATTTTAAATAATATTATCAACTAACAGCTACATTAAAGCTGCCTTTGACGCTCAGATGTGTAAAGATATCCAGGAGATTGTAGACAATGAAAACAGGAACTTCCTACTGGCTGATGGAGAACTCAGCCAGTTGGCCTGTTGTGCCTACCCTGCATACTTACCTCATGTTTTTAATGATGGATTAGGAAGTTATATCCAGACTTCATTTAAACAATATGAGCATTACAGATGCACAGAATTTTAGAACTTGTTTACACAGACTTTAGATTCATTTCCAGCCAAGTGCTGGACTGGTGCTGTATTTACTATTGGTCGCTGGTCCCTTCACAATGTACTGTCTGAAATATTTTCAATAAAAATAATCATGTGACAAACCAATATAACATGAATTCATTTAGTATTTTTGTCACCGTGTCATGACCAATAATCTTGATCTTAATGATGTCTGAAAATATTTCTGAAATGGCAAGTTTATTATTTTTTTAATGCTATATTCTGAACACCTGTTTGAGATCAGAAGCTGAATATAAGACAATAGATTCGTATTTCAGCTTTTATTTAATGATATTAACATGTGTTAAACAATTCCAAACATGCCACCAACACCATGGGTTAAATCATCAGAAAAGACTAGTAAGCCTGTTCCAGAATCAGCCATGCCAGCCCACGCTACTTCCAACATGCTTAATCCATGAGCTTGTATGTTTTAGATCATGACCTGATCCTTTCTTTCCCCATAATTTGGCCTTTTCATCACTTTGGTTGAGGGTAATCTTGGTTCCAGGACTTGGGAGACTATTTTCTATAATTCTCTCAGTTCTGATTTGTCTTTTTAACTCTCTTCTAATGAGTGGATTTCATCTAAGTCCTGTATCTTCACCTTTCTGCTATGGAGGTTGATGTTTTTCATCCAGCTTTCCTAATGATTCTGTCATCGACTGCTTTTGTTTCGCTTTGTCTGCCTTATTCTATGTCTGGTTGTAAGTATAGAAGTGCTTTCTTTCTTTCTTTTTCAGGACATTTTAAATTGTAGCAGCAACAACCACTAATTATGCAACTGATGGATTTATCCTCTTCACCCCAGCTTCAAAATTGCATGCTTTTCCCCAGTAGATAGCACTCTTATCTCCATGATAACAACAAATGCAATTGTCAATACAAAACCCAGAGCTTATACACTGATCAGACATACAAGCACCTAGAATGGGCATGTGAACATCAGAACTGGAGTGAGGCACTATGAAAGAAGGTGGCCTGGTTTGATGAACCATGTTTCTTTTTCATCGTGTGATTTGTGCACGTGCGTTCTGTACCTGGGGAAGAGATGGCACAAGGATGCACTATAATAAGAAGTCAAGCTGGTAAAGACAATGTGAGGATCTGGGCAGTGTTCTTCTGGAATGCTTGTGTACAGACATTTATGTAGATGTTACTTTGACACGTACCACTTACCTAATCATTGTTGGTGACAATCATCATGGCAAAGGTATTCCTTAATAGTAGTAGCTGGTTCATGAGTTCAAGGTGTTGACTTTCAACTACAAATTCTGATCTATGGAGGCCCTGTCTTGTATCCTGTATGCACTGTACATATTTATCTATTTATTTTTACATGTTTTTGGTCAGGTTTAATGCCACTCCATCTGGTGGTCAGTTCATATTTCTGGAGCTTAATTGTGCCGTTCAGATAAGCCAGATTTAGTTTGTCTTGTGTGTTAGCATGCACATAAATAACCGAGGGAAAAAAGTTAGAATGCTGACATTAAAGTCAGAGCTCATATATGGTATAACAACTCTTATCAGGATATAAATCGGTTTCAGCACATGACTAGAAGGTGGACTGAGTAAATCTGTATTAATAAATAAACAAACACAGCGTAATAGAGCCACAGGTTTTTCCCTTTGGGATATGTTTATATCAGTATTGTAGACCGTAATTTTCACCATCTTGGAGCAAAATGCTATTTGGGACTGTTATGCTTGACTTGCAGCATGTGCTCTCAACCGAAACTATTGCTGAAGATTTGTTTATCCAAATATATTCCATATTTAATATCTATCTTATGTGATTTCTAATTAAAATGTGTTTGGTGCCACTTCTTTAGAGAACAAGCTTGTAACTATTTTCTTAAAGCTGTGTTGGTTAGCCCCCCCCCCCCCCCTCCAAATATCATAAGGATCCCTAGTCACGTGGCAAAAATCCACTGTGCAAAGGAAATGTTACCGCCATCTCTAAATCTGTAAAAATTATCGGCCAAAACATGATATTGGTGCTAAAATATGTCTCGATCATATAACACCATTTTTCGTAATACTTAAAGACTTAAAGCTTTTTACCTCCCGATACATGCTTCATTTTTTGTAAATGTCTATATATTTTTATATATAAAAAAAAAGACACAACACACTTGCTCTATACATGTAACTTGATCTATGCTTCGTTTTTTTTAAATATGCATACATTTTTATCAATAAAAAAAAAAGAAACACTTGCTAAATATAATTTCAAGCCCTTTTATATAGTGTTTGTAACTTTTTAAACTTGGCAAATTTAGATTTCATATAAAAACACATAAACCTGAAAAAGTAAATACAAAAATTGTTAGATGTTTTAGCATGAATTTTACATGGTTACGGACACTAAAGTTTTTTTGCTTTTTAAGATTTTACCAAAAAATTATTAAAGTTTTTATAGGGCATATGCTTCTAAAACCTTATACCAATTTTATTATCATTATACATAATAAAATATTAAAAATTTGCATTTTTATTCTTATTGTTTGAAGCGAGACAACTATAATGCTGAAAAATGTAAATTTTGGGGGAACATATAAAATCATATCTCCAAAACGGCTGAAGTTAGCAAACTTGAAATTTTTACTGAAGAAAAATGTATTACTTCTATTTTGCATAAACTGCAGAAGTAGCTTCTTTGGCACATACATATAATACACTCCCCACCGAAAAAAAAAATTTAAGAAAAAAAAAATAAAATAAAAAGAGAAAAATCCACTGACTACTAGTATTATTATTTTTTTTATAACAATACCAATACGGTGGCCGAGAAGTGCAAAACAAGTTAACAAAATGAAAACAAAATAACAAATTAAAAACCACAATAACAAAACCCAAAACAAAATAAAACATTCAAAAACAAATTAACAAAACCCAAATCAAAATAACAAATTCAAAAACAAAATAACAAAACCCAAAACAAAATAACAAAACCCAAAACTAATTTGTTATTTTGTTTTGCG
>JAAGKR010009966.1:0-24498 GCA_011419295.1 Clarias macrocephalus
ATTAAAAGAAAATGAAAAGAAGACTTATGGAAACATATATATGTTTAAGAAAAATGTGTCTAGATAATGAGATTGTCCCTGATGAGCAAGCCAAGGGTGACGGCGACAGTGGCAAGGAAAAACTCCCTGAGATGGCAATAGGAAGAAACCTTGAGAGGAACCAGACTCAACAGGGAACCCATCCTCATCTGGGTGATAACAGATAACAGAAATTGTATAACATCATGTGTGTTATGCAGATGAAAGTTCGATATAACAGAAGTTATTTAAATTAACACAAAGTCCAGTTCAGTTCAGGGATGAGTCAGCTGGTGCAGAGCGCAGATGGGGGTCTGGATCACTGGGAGCTCAGGAGCAGCATGTGTAGCTCCAAACCAACATGAAGAGGAATCCAGCTGGAGCAGGTCCTTCTCTGGATGCCTCAGGATCCTCGCAGGATTAATAATTTTAATAAGTATTCTTTGGTATAATTTGTGTCACTCCATTGACCTGTCATGTGTTTTCTTACTTTAGTGAAACAGCATAGAAGACAGAGGCCAATCATCAACTATAAGTCTGCTGATCATGATGAAATACAAAGGTATCTGTATCAGATATGTAAACCGACAATGAGTTATAGTACATTCTAATTGTAGAAAATTGTTTTGTTTTTTTTCTACAGGGCTGTTCTAGACATCTGAATAAGATTGCTGTGGGATGACGAGTGAAGCAACATTTAAGGTAAGACTTTTAAAAAAGCACTGAATGCAGAGGGCCCCATATCCATGTTTGCCTTGAGCCCCCAAATTGCTGAATCCGCCACTGCATCCATCGGCTAGCTTATGGGTTTAAGATTAATCAATAATTAATCCCCAAATACAAATAATGAAACGTTTTAAATGCTAATACAGAAATGATCCAGTTTAACTGATTGTTCAATGAATTTTGGTGATGGGGGCCATATGTTACACTGAACATTTACATTTAGCTAATAACATCTTTCTTGTATATTTGCATATCTTAAACACATTTACACTAAAATACAGTAATTTACAGTTAAAAGCATTTCCAGTCAGAATTAAATCAGGTCAAAATGTTCCATATTAACATACAAATTAAGTCATTTAATTTGAACAAATAAAAAAATATATATATTTGCGACAAATGTGCAGGTCTGGCACCAAAAAAGGAATGAGTTACGAATTACAAATAAGTACAAGTGTGATTGTTACTGTAGTCCTGTTTTATCCCCTATTAAACTTTTCTTCTTTAGTGTTGTTGGTGCTGTGAGAGATATTGAAAATATAACGTTTTTCACGGGGGAAAAAAATCAATTGAAAATCAATTTGTCACTACATACATAACATTTCACTAATTTTCACTTACAGTACTTTCTCCCAACTATAATTCTGAGAGAAATGTACTTTTACTAAATCTTTATATTTCCTAGCTTTAGTTACTACTGAAAAAAAAGGACTTGCAAGATTTACTTGATAAAATCCTTGTAACAATTTGCACATGCAGATTTTAAGTAAATTTTATTGCTCCAATATTAAGTACAACTCACCCATCATGGTCAGGTAAACTCTACTTAATAATTAAACTAACGCTCATGAAGAAATCAAATAAATGTTACATAATTATACTTAATTCACAAGTTGGTTTTATTTAAAATAATCAAGTAAAGTTAATTTATTGTTATATCCGCAGGAACCTTGTTTTTATGAATTATTAAGTAAATTTTACTTGGTTTTATCTATTTATATTACTCCCTATAATAATGTGAAAATTGCTAATTTATGTTTTGTAAAGAAACTGTAATTATTTCATCAATACCTTTCACAAATTACACAACGAAAATATTAAACAGTTTATTCACCAACATTACTGAATGTTTTTGACATTAACAGTCTCGATACAGGTTGTCTTTTTAATAAAAGTGCATTCAGTTAAATTTTGCAGGAACAACTGCATCGCACCAGGACCTGAAATATTTGTTTCAAACAAAATTGTAAAAAAAAATAAAAAAAAAAGGGTACAGCATTCGTTTAGAAAAATATATCAAATATATGAACAGTCCTTTTTAAAACATACTATTTAAACTTAATAGCCTTCTGAAGCAAGGTTAAGGGCATAAATTAGTCCCATAAGCAGTGCACATGACTTTGCAGTATTGCCACATTCTTGCGAAATTTTCTTTCCTTCAAGTATAATGGATACATCATCCGGTTCTTCCCCTTCAACAGTACAGACTACAAGGATTTTAAGATGGTGCAAACAGGCATCACTTCGTCTGTCCTCCTATATAACATTTACAAGAAAAAGATAATTATCTTTTAAAGAAAATTGAAAACAGCACAATGCATATTATGATATGGAAAATCTCTTCCATTCCAGTGATTAAAAACGGTAACAATGCCAATTTTAGACTCCGTAGAAGCTCAGTGGTCCACGCACAACCTCTCACGGGCGAACCTTTCTCTGAACACGCCGTTTTCACAAGGGTGGGGGTAAGAAACACACATCTCAGTTTATTAATCCGCGTGCTCGCACCCCTGGGGCGTTCCGTAGGTTCAGGTTTTTATATCACATGAATCTCTACACTATTAAAAACTGAAATATTTCTAATTGTAAGTTCTGAGATTAAGATAAACATTAATTGGAAGTCAGGAAAATGAGAATCACATCCAAAACAGAAAAGTAAACTTACCTCGAACACCACAGACTCCAGCTCCGGCTACACGCATGCGCGGTGTAATTTGAAATTTAAACTAAACTTTCAAAGTAAAACTTACTTAATATTACTAGGTTTATGTGGAGTAACTATAAAACATTTAAATATTACAAGTTGTCACACATTTTTTGGTGTCGGAGGCGAGGCATAAACGCAGGGGTGGATGTTTAGAAGTTGTTTTTTAATGAAAAAAACAAGGAACAAAACAAACAGAAGAACTTGATATAAAATAAACCAAAACACGAATCATTAAACGGAACACATCTACAGAGGACCATATACACTAGAATTAACGTAACAAATGCTCGACAACTAACTAAACTCAAAATGCTCTATTTATAATGAAACTAATGATTAACTCGGTTCAGGTGAGTGCCCATGTCACCTGACCGAGTTGCAACTTGGGAACTGAAGTAAAAATCAAACAAAACTACAAAACAAGTCTCTGGGCGCTTAGGCGCCCTCTAGGGGTTATCCCTGACACAAGTAAATACATAATAATATTTAACTCTTTTCACTCAGTTAATTTATTACATGAATTAAATGTTTAGGTATGTTAACTTTTATTTAGGAAATTCTAGTTCTCCTTGAAATGTATTTTTACCATGTAAAAATTATGATGGTTAATTTAATATATTTTACCGCACCAAAAAGTCATTTTTTCCAGTGTAGTTACTTATCACATTTATGTGATCAGTGGCAAATTCAGTAATGTTTAAGTACACTGCTTTGTTTGTGGAGTACTTGTACTACTTTTGCACTTTAAATTTCTCTCTAAATTAATATACATTTTTCACTCTAAAATTTTAGAACATCATGTGCTTAGGATCATGT
Source organism: Clarias macrocephalus (assembly GCA_011419295.1). Classification (NCBI taxonomy): domain Eukaryota; kingdom Metazoa; phylum Chordata; class Actinopteri; order Siluriformes; family Clariidae; genus Clarias; species Clarias macrocephalus. Next base: position 3,548 of record JAAGKR010009966.1, read on the forward strand.
ACATCATGTACTCATGTACTTTAACTTGAATAAAAAGTTTGCAGTCCTATTTTTTAAACAAAGCTGTGTCATTATGCTGCTAATACAACCGCCTGCTTCTAATGCTCTAAAACGTGACTGGAGCTGTACTGGACACAGAGCTGTGCTCTCTGATTAATAGAGGGGGTGTGCGGAGCCTTGGGACTGATCGCAGTGAGTGGAGTACGGAGAGCCACGGTAGAGTGTTAGGTAATCAGAACAGACACAAGTGTAGGTCTCTTCCAGACTTTTATTAGGCCAACAATTCCGGCAAAAAATTATTCAGGCAAAAATAAACAAAACAAAAACAAGAACAAAAACGGAACCGATCTTAATCGGAGGAAGGAGATGCGCTGAACTGCACGGCCGCGAAGAAGAGTGAGAGCAGGCCGGCTATGAGACAGGGAATTACTGATCGGTGCAAACTAAAACAAAACAGGACCAGGCCTGGATGCAAAACGAAACAAAAACAACAAGAAGAAGGAGGAAAGCATGAAAAAAAAAAACTGAAAATACTGAGGTATCTGACATAGGGCTGTGCAGATACCGTACTTTTACTGTAAGCCCAGTTTAAACTTTCTGCTGTTTAAACCTGGTTTTGTCTGCATTTCTTTCTTAAAGTGTTCGAGTGAAACAAGCAGACTCGAGGTTCAGTGCGCGAGGTGGACTGTTACAAAGGCGTTGATTTTTTAAATATAAATCCCATATTTGGCGAGAAAAAATCTAATATTGCGGCACAACCACGGCCTCCTACACCGATAAACTTAAAAGAAAGCCCAACATGCACTCACATGCTGCACAGTGTTAAACTAATAAACATCTCCTTTTATACCAACTTTTAAGTATTTGTATTAACCGCCCTTTGGCTGGTTGGAACAAACTAGCAACATCACAATGAACACCAGGACTTCCATTTGCTAGGTAGCTATCGTTAGCTATTGAGCATGGCTGATAGTATTCAGAAAAGTAACTTATACCCTATAGGTTGTATATGCATGCAGAGAAAATTATTGTTTCATTCATTTATGCTAGCTGCTTAATTACCAGGATTTGGAAGGAGTGTTCCAGGTGCTTCATGCCTGTTCTCGCAGCATTGTGTCCTTTCTTCTTGTGTCTGATGTTACATCAGACATCCCATGAGCTCTCGCAAGTGGGCCCTTTGATAATTTTTTTTTCTAAGTTTTAGTTGTTAAATGTAAAAAATATTGGGTTGGAATGAGTTCTTGAAACTACTTGGTATAATTACTCCATTGCCAAATACTTTGATTGAAAAGTATCCAAAATATTAAGTGCATATTAAAAATATAATTCAGTTAATCAAATGATAATTTCTATTTGTGAAATAAATTTAAATTATAGTGTAAATTTAAGACAAAATTAATATTTGTTTTTTAGCCAATTATTTTGATATGTCTAACTCAATCATATAAGTGATTTTTAGATATTTTCTTAATGTAACATAACCTTTTATTATTGTGAAATTTACAATGCCACAGATTATTTTTTTAGTGTGCAATTTTAGGGGATTTATAAACTTCATCATTTACATAGAATGTGTGTCAATGTTAGAAGGGATGTGGCTTGGACAGACATGTGTTTTAAACTTTTTACACATACTTGTGGCTTGAAAGCATTTCATACCATTTCTTGAAGGAGTTTGAGCAATTGGATTTAAATGGTGGGTGTATTTACACTTTCATTTGTATGTGAATTATCACAAGTCACATTACAATTTTGAGTGCATCTGTGCATGGACTGTTAATCATCTTTTTTTGGTGTCCATTTTGTCCTTGTCAAGGACAAAATTACTCTAATGTAATGTTTCATATTATTATTATTATTATTATTATTATTATTATTATTATTATAAACAAGATAATTTTTTATTGTCACACTAAATTTTATATGATAAGGATTTGTAATAAAATTACTGGTTTTATAAAATTCACATTTTATTCCTGTTTTAACACACAGAGTCTAGAAATTACTCATGGATAACACTTTTTCATTTCATAACAAATATGATCTGTGGTCCTTAGTGGTTCTAATTACTGTACATTTTCAATTAATCTCCAATTTGGGGCTTGTGCAATGTTTTGTCTACTTATTTTCTAAACTTGCTTCTATTATTGGCTAGTTTCTCTCAATCTATTGCTCACTTTCTGTCCTCTTGTCCCCGGGAGTAGTTCAATGCATGAAGCAATAAGCCTGATATGATGAGTGAGCATGAACAGAACATGAAGGAACTGATTACCATCCAACTCAGTAACCCCTAATCACTCATATGATTGAAGTGCATCGAGCCGCCTCTTCCTCCGCCGCCGCCTTCATGCGCCGCCGAGGACAGCGAGCTTCCCCTTCCTCCGCCGCCGCCTTCATGCGCCGCCGAGGACAGCGAGCTTCCCCTTCCTCCGCCGCCGCCTTCATGCGCCGCCGAGGACAGCGAGCTTCTCCTTCCTCCATCGCCGCCATCCTACGTTGCTGAGGACAGCGAGCTTCGTCCGACGCCGCCGTCCCTCAACGAGGAGGACAGCGAGCTTCCACCTCCACAACCGTTGCCCTGGACCTCCTGTGGCGCCCCGGAGTTGCGCCCTTTGAGGGGGGGTTATGTCAGGGATAACCCCTAGAGGGCGCCAAATGTGGCGCCCTGTGATTTAGTTTGTAGTTCCTTTTGTTTTCACTTCATTTCCCATTATGCACCTCGGTCAGGTGACGTGGGGCGCTCACCTGAACCGAGTTGATTATTAGTTTCTTTATAAATAGGTTGTTTTGAGTTTAGTTTTTGTCTTGCATCTGTTGATTTTCACCCAGTAAATGTATGTGAGTTTAGTCCGTGTTTCCCATGCCTGTTATTCGTGTTTTGGTTTGTTTTATTATTAAAGTCTATTGGTTTTGTTAATTTCCCTGTTTTTGTGTTAAATAAACATCGTTCCTTTAACACCTGGACCTTTGCGTTTATGCCTCGCACCCGAATTCATGACATGGTGATGTCTTTAAAAGTGCAATAGTAGTCTTCATTTATATGGGAACAGAACCAGAAATGTGCAACATATATGTTCTGTGTACTGCAGTTCTGTGCAATGTAAAAATGTTCATTGTGGTTGGGTTTTGGTGTGCTCAAACATGTGCGAAGGAAACATAGCAAGTCCAATCAGACGAGTCCTATGTGGAGTTCTGGTTGAGATCCTGTATAGCTTGGGAAAGAAGCTTTTCTTCAGTCTTTCTATGTTGGCCTTCAGGGAGGAGAAGTGCTGTCCTGACCACAGCAGAGAGAACAATCTTTAGTTGGCTGAGGTACTTCACAAGCTTCCTCACTTGGTCCAACACCACTTGCTGTAGACTGAGTGAAGGTCAGGGAGCTTGGTACAGATGATGCACTCAGCTGATCACATCACCCACTGACTCATTTCAACCCTTGTTACAATGCTTTGATAGTACTCATAATTCCCTATAATTCTGACGACCTTAAGCTGCCTTATTTCTTGATGGAGAAACAAATCCTGAGGCTGTATCCACATGCATAATCATCCAGCAGACTCCTATAACTGCAGAAAGTCCTAAACCACGTCACTGCAGCAGGGTCCGAAGCCCAACAGAAGTTTGGTGCAACACGTCTTCCTCACAAACAGGCCCCTCTCTTTCTCTTAGCACAGCCAGTTAATCTCTCTCACAGAGGTAAACAAACACACCTAAATATTTTGCCATGCTTGCAACTATGTTACAATACCTTAATATAGTTTTTCTGTCCAAAAACACCACTCTAGCAAGGGTTTTTCTGTTTTTTATTTTAACAGAAAATGCTCTTTTCGTTTGGAGCCCTTTCTTTTCTTTCTCTCTGGGAAATACTCCTGCATTTTTAGTTAAACCCATCTTCACCAAAACATAATAGGTTACCTTCAAGGTCACCAACTGGCTAACACAAAAGACTGACATTTGTCTAGACCATTCACAGCACAACAAGAGGAAAAGAGAAAAAATAAAGGTATATTCCAGAAGGACCTGAAACAGGATTTTTTCCCCCCCAGTTATTTGTAAATCCATTACTTTTCTGTTTTCTACTTACAAGTTTACAATGATCTGCATATTGTTAACAGAGTTAGTCCCTCAATGTAAACATTTGAATAGTTCCTAATAAAACAGTAAATATCAGACACTTTAAATAAACAATATTTAAGCACTAAACCAGGGCACTACAAATAAATAAAGAAATATTTTCTTCTTAACAACGTTGCTAGATGGGGCAATTGATGGACACTTTTGGTGATAATGGGCCTCATTTAGCATTCTCTTTGTAAATATTCTTCTTTGTCTGGCAAACTAGTTTAATTTCATATTTCACAAAATGTTTGCAATGATGAATTTATTCATACTCAGGAATAAATTAAAATGAAATGGCCGTGAAATAAATTTCAATCACCTTTTAATTACCAGAGAATATTCATGCCACAGGTAATTTACATGTGAACAGTTTGACAGTAAAATAAGATAAATACATATTTGCACAGAAAAAGTTTTTTTTTGTTTGTTTTTGTAATGAAGCAAATAGTATTGCAAACAGACAGAGAATATTTTGAGTCACAATGTTTTTTTAAAAAAGTGCAAATGCCCAAATATTCTGATCAAAATATATAAAATATTATAAAATCATTTTTTACTTTTCACCAAAATAATCAAATCAAGACTGCAGAGCCACTGCGAGCAGAGCAGCTGTGAAGATCAATCAGGATTCAGGCCACATGGAGGATGCCTCGATCAAATATTCACCATCCGGGAAATGATGGAAGAAAGATTCAAAAATTCTCTTTGATGCGGAAATCGGACTGTCATTTTCTTCACTGATTTCAAATGTGCTTTCAGTTGTGTGTGGAGATTACTGAAGACCAAACAGATGTCATCAAAGATCATAAGCCTTCTCCAGGTTCAGTACAATGGCCCAACAAGCAGAATATGCATCTGGAATGAGCTCGCTGAGGGCTTTTCTGTCCAAACTGGAGTTCATCAGGGTGATGTTGTGATCCCCCTGCTCTTCAACATTGTGATTGATGCCATCATGAGAAAGCATTTGAGGGCAAGCACGGAGTCCAGTATGACCAAAATGACTTTCTTATAGACCTTATGTTCACTGATGATAGCTTTATTCCTGCCAACACTGACATGCTAACTGGCATCCCATTCGCTGAGCCACCATCTTACAGCCTGAAGTTCAATGCGAATAAGTTATGACCACAGATGGTTCTCCAGCAAAGGTCTACCTTAATGAGGTCCAAATCAAGCAGGTCCAAAAATTCTAATACCTGGGTTCATTTGTGCAGGAGAAAGTTGTGGAATCAACTGCGGATATCTACAAAACAGAATAAGTCAGGCAACAGGAGCGTTTGCGTCACTCAAATTGCGCCTTTGGAAGAAGACCAATATTATAACCAAAGCCAAATTTGCCTCTTCTTTGGGGCAGGGGTGGCTCAATGTATTAAGGCTATGAGTTACTGATCAGAAGACTGGCGGTTTGAGCCCTAGCTCAGCCAAGTTGCTACTGTTGGGCCCTTGAGCAAGGCGCTTAACCCCTGCTGACAAACAAGAAGCTGTGATAATGTGAAGAATAAAAAATTTCACTGTGGAGTAATGTATGTGTGACGAATGAAGCTAGACTGAACAATACTGCTGTATGGGACAGAAACGGATTCTGCTTAAAGCAGAGATTAACAAGCTTGAGGTGTTCCAAATGAAATGCCTTCGCCAGATCCTGGGTGTAACTTTACTAGACCATTACCAAAAAAAGACGATTTGAATCTGGTGCGACCATTAACAGGCAAAGTCTGATGGTTTGGCCACATCTGCAGAATGAACACTAATAGGCTGCCATACAAGATGTTAAGAGAGGCTGCAGTCCAACAAGAGTGGAAGAGGATCATAACTGATGTTCGAAATCCACTGGCACTCACAGCATCGGGTGGAGGATGACCCGATCTATCATCCGATGGCTAAGTTATTTTCTGTGGGAAAATGCATTTCACAATATGAATTTTTGCTTTAAGAGATGCATTACCTCTGAGATGGATTAAATTTGTATGCTGAGGTACCACTGTATATAAATTCTAGATGTCTCAAATGACATTGTCATAGATCTATAGTAATTTGATATTTAGTACTGCAACATTTCTTGTATAAATGTTTCTCTGAACAATTTACAAATAAATCTATTCATAATCCAGCTTGAGAAATGAAGACATTTCTTTGCCTGTAGGTTTATCTATAAATGTATGTCAAGGTCAAGTGCAAAACATATTTACAACCTTACATTTAGCAAATAGAAGTTTTAAATCTGGATCAGATTTAAAACTAGAAATGATAATTAAGATAAAAGTAATATTGTGGCAAGCTCTGACATATATATTTTATTATATATCTGACCCAGGTAACATTCCAAAGAACATTTATCTGAATTTGTTTGTGTAGTTGCAACTGGCTGCTATAGTTGCAATTTTTGCTATTCTGCCTGCATCTGTTACTAAATAGTCTTTGAATACGGATATTTGTTCCACAAGTGTGATTCTGCAGTAAATAAATGGCTGATATTGGTTTCCAAGGAAGTAATTTAAATGAAATTCAGTTAAAGCTACAGACTTCTCGCTGTGAAGGGAATATTATTTAGAGGAATTATGTATACATAAAATTGGACCACAGCCTAAGACAACTTGTTAATTATAGTGATTGTGTACTATGCAACATAAGTTATGTTTCATTCTACTCCCTGGTTTTATTAAGTTTGGGCTACTTTGGCATCTTGCTCTGACTTGACTTGTGGTAATAAGAATAGCATAAATTACTGCATAATGTGATCTATAAACTGTTCAGAAACTAAAATCAGCATTGTGCCTGAATATACATAAATGATATTGTCAGGCACAACCTGGGAATAGAAGTTAAAAGTAATGTTTCCAATTTATACTGTTCATAACTGCATTATGTCTATATTTTTGGAAGTAAATTGGCATCATAATTATTTGAATTATATGAGCCTTAAAAAAACACATTTTAAAATTTAATCACTGCTGAATCGTTAGTTTTGATATGTAAATACTACTGAATGTATTTAACTGAAATATTTTACTAAATAAATTTTGCACTAAATATCACATGAAATTCTCAAATGGTCCATGTCAAGTCCTGATTTCAATACACATAAAAAAGAAAAAAAAAATTCAGATAGAAAAATCACATGCCTTGTATTCAAAAAGTATTTTCAATACATACAGCTTGAAATAGACTGTTGTGAAATTCAGTGCACATACAATCAAAGATATTGACACACACACACACCCTGAGCATGCACACATTGTAAAAGCTAAAATAAGTGGAATGGTGGAGCTGAAGTAATTTGACGAGGAACAACTGTGACACATGTATGACATCACAGTATGCATCACCAGTATGCAAGGTACAGACTTAACGTACAAGCACCGTCTGACAGAGAATCGCCACCTTATAGTCTCTACCCCTAAGTAACTATGATGTACTGTAACAGTATAGGTCCAGTGTATAAAACACTGCATCAAGTCAGACGACTGAGACAGAGACTGAAGTCAGTAACACGTGAGATGGGGAAGCGCATTGGCTGTTGGTCATCTCAGGAACACTGATGGTATGATAATACCACTCTTTACTTATACAAAGGACTGATTACTGATTATCACTTGAATCTATTGTGCTCAACACAAGAGAAGCAGTAACTTGTGTTATTTCCATGTATTCACAAAAAATTTAATATGTTGTCATGTATTATATGTTTGCTAAACAGGTCATGGAATAGTATGTGTTACACTTATTTAAATAATTTTGTTGTTTTAATTTTGTTTACATTTAATTAAAGTATTATAAGAAGTAATGATTTAACAATTATTTATCAGAAGTAGAGATGTATCTTTTTTTGTTGTTTCATTTAAGGTTATTGACCACTTACAGAAGAATCCACTTTGAGCGATTGTTATGTCACCTGCTAAGTTGTCAAAACACAAGAATCAAAAAGTGATTCCAGAGCTGATCCATGTGTCCCCTGTAGTTGGCTAATGGCTTTTTTAGTTTTTTTTTTTTTGTGAGAAGCAGAAGTTGATGTGCATATTCCAGGATAACTCGACACACATACACACCCCCACGTGAGCACCCACACATACAAACACAAAATAAAACATGCCTAACGCGCACTCACATGATGACAGTGTTATAGCAAACAGTACATGCACGCACGGATATTAACTATACGAGTGACGTACGCGCATTAAAACAGAGCAAAGGAGACGATTACCCACAATTCACAAACACACACACCCGCTTGCGCGAGCACACACACATACAACAAACACACACATCCTTGTTTACTGAGAAAGGGGCTGCCACCGAAAATGGGGCCGTAGCCGACTTGGCTTCACCAGCTTCAGGCTCGATAGATGTCAACAGCCTTGTACACAGGCCAAGCAATTAGTCTCATTAAAAGATTCAACCTTGCACCTGCTGCACCCTGCACTTCTCCTCATGCACTTTCCACTGCCTTCTTTGCATGTTTATAAATAAAAGAGCACCTCTTCACTTCATCTGTGTCTCCTTGTGGCCGTGGACGTGGAAGTGTCTGCCTCCCTGCCGGAGATGGTTAAAGGACTGTAGTATGTGCCATTAATGCTCACTATGGGACAGCAAAAGAGAAACCACCCTGAGAGAAGCCTGCCACGCTACATCACACCTCCTCAAAGAAAAGGTATGTAATTTCTGCACTGTCTAGAGTGTCCTCAGGATGAGACCAACAGAACTGAAACCAGCTAAATCTGCATCCACCTTGGGTTTGGGACTAGGCTTTGCCACAGCGCTGATGAGAGCTGGCACCCACCAGATGGGTCTGCATTGGAGGATCCCAACTTCCTGTGCTTATTGACATGGGAAATGCAGTCACTTTAGTGCACCGCTTTCTCCATCGGCCTGGTGGCCCTCCAGTAGTATGAGCCCCTCCTGATCACGTGCATCTGTGGGGATTGGTGAAACGATTCTATTGAAGACTGACAGGACAAACAACTGCTGCTGTTATGACTGTTTTTCTTACTGAAGGAAAAGACTGGCCCAATCTGTTTCCTGAAAGGAAGAGATAAAAGAAAATGAAAAAGTAGCTTCAGAGTAATGCAGAATCCTACAACCCAGCAGTAACCCAGAAAGTAACGCTAACCCTCCCTCTAACATTTTCTTTCTTTGTGTCAGCAGATTAGGCAGATGGATTTTTTTCCCTAGTTACAGAAGACACTCACTTAAAATACTTCTTGTAGGTTTGGTAAAAGGAACAAGAAAAGAGAAAGAAGCCGAGGATGGGGGCTACCTCAGACCAGTGTCCTCTTTCTTGTGAAAAATGGCTTGTTATATTATCGCCTTGAGAGGAGAGATGGGAAGAATAACACAATCTACTAGTAATACCCCAAGGGAAAGTAGACACAGTTATGCACCTGGTGCAATTGCATCCTCTCAGCAGCCACCTCGGAGCAAAGAAGAGGCCACGTTGTCTGGCTGATTTGGCGAGAGAATTCTGTTCCATTGTGGGGTATGTGCAAAGTCTGCAAAACAAAATCACTGTGTGATTATAGTCTGGGAGCATATGGAGAGTGATGGTAGTGAAATGGGTAGGACCAGTAAACTACAGACTCCAACAGCCGGGTAAGAAAAAGAGCACTGAGCTATATCACATTAATTTATTTAAAAAGTGGATTGAAATGAGCATCTCATCTCTTGCTACCCTCAGTCCCAAGGCACAGGACTATGAGCAGCAAGGACAGGACCTGAAATCATTGCTGCACAAACAGCTAAGCAATCTCCTGGAGCTCAACCATTAAGTACACAGCGGTTAGCATAACCTAGCGGCCGTACCGAGCTTCGGCGACTCGGCATCATGCCGAAGCCCAATGGTTCAGTCAGGCTGTGCAATGGCTTTATTCACTCACTCATCATCTATACTGCTTAATCCTGTATTCAGGGTCATGGGGGGCCTGGAGCCTATCCCAGGAGACTTTGGGCACATGGCAGGGTACACCCTGGACAGGGTGTCAATCCATCGCAGGGCACAGACACATACACACATTCACACACTACAGCCAATTTGGGAACGCCAATTAGCCTAACTTACATGTCTTTGGACTGTGGGAGGAAACCGGAGTACCCGGAGGAAACCCACCAAGCACGGGGAGAACATGCAAACTCCATGCACACAGAGACGGGAATCGAGCCTGGCCGGGGATCGAACCCGGACCCTGGCGGTGCAAGGCGACAGTGCTAACCACTACACCACCGTGCCGCCTCTGGCTTTATTCAATTGAACCAAATTTCTAAGTTCGATGCATACCCGTTGCTGCAAGCTGACAACCTCATCGACCAGCTGGGTCAGATTAACATTAGATCTGACAAAGGGATACTAGCAAGTGGCTCTTAGACCAGAGTCCAAAGAAAAAGTACAGAGTGCTTCCATTCAGTCCCAGACACATTCCAGTTATTAATAGATCTCACTGCTTATTTACATTAAGTGGATGTTCACTTGTGAAGCTGGGAAGACAACCTCCACAATCTACATGTCTACCATAACTGCCCAAAGCTGGCAGCAGATTACCATTCACCAACCTGCTGCTATTCAGGGGCTATAAAAAGACTGCGAAAGCTCAGTCTGGTGAGTAGGAAGTTTGGGAGCATGTTTCACAACCCATTCTCCTTCCTGCAGACTCTGAACACCCAGGAAATTCCCCAAATCAGAAAAAACAGCCAAGGAGAAGCCAGTGCCAATGCATAGCCACCTCCTCAGCTCAATTACCTTCCATCTCAGAAGATTTATATTAGATTGGATTAGATTAGATTCAACTTTGTCATTTTGCAAAATAAATGTACAGAGCCAAGGACATGCAGTTAGCATCCAATCAGAAGTGCATAAGTGGCCTATTTACAATAAATGGCAATGTGGTAAATGAGGGAATTGGTCCATATGTACGGGCGAGAGTGATTTCATGTACAGAAAGGGCAGTAGGTAATAAGATAAGGCATATATGTTGGAGAAAAGGTTCATAGTGGATGAAGCAGTGCAATAGAGACAATAAGTGACAGTGCAGTACTGTATTTGTAGACATTATATGATGAGCTGTTCAGTAACAACCACAAGGGAAAAAGGTTGGATAGTCCATGATGGGTGTGAGAGGTATCTTTGAAAATGCCTCTCACCATTTGCAGACAGAATTTCTTGTAAATGTTCTCCTAGCTTAGTTGGACGATGATTTGTTGAACAGGTTTGACCATCCTCTGAGTGGCCTTATAGTCCGAAGCAGTGCAGTTGCTGTACTAAACTGAGATGCAGTTTGGGAGGATGGTATCAATGGTACAGCAATGGTAAAAGTTTTCCAGTATTCAATTCAATTAAATTTTATTTCAATAGCGCGTTTAACAATGGTCATTGTCGCAAAGCAGCTTCACAAAAATCAAAAGAAAATTTATGGAAGTGTCTACTGTATGTGTGAGAAAAATGTGTCTACTGTAGATAATGAGATTGTCGCTGATGAGCAAACCAAGGGTGACGGCGACAGTGGCAAGGAAAAACTTCCTGAGATGGCAATAGGAAGAATCCTTGAGAGGAACCAGACTCAACAGGGAACCCATCCTCATTTGGGTTATAACGGATAACAGAAATGATATAACATCATGTGTGTTATGCAGCTAAAAGTTTGATATAACAGAAATTATTGAAATTAACATGAAGTCCAGTTAAGCACAGGGATGAATCAGCAGGTGCAGAGAGCAGATGGGGTCTGGATCACTGGGAGCTCAGGAGCAGCATGTGTAGCTCCAAACCATCATGAAGCAGAATCCAGCTGGAGCAGGTCCTTCTCTGGATGCCTCAGGAACCTTGCAGGGTTGGCCTCTGTCTACTGAAGCTGGCAAAATCTCCAGATGCCTCAGGATGTGTAGAAAAATAAAGACCAGGTTGAAAGAATTAGTGTAGTTGCCATTCAGGATAGATGTACTGTAGTATAAGGTAATGGGATATTATGTGCATACCAGATTGAAGAGATGCGTCTTGAGTCTACTTTTAAACTGGGAAACTGTGTCTGAGCCCCGAACAATGTCAAGAAGGCTATTCCAAAGTTTTGGAGCTAAATATGAAAATGCCCTACCCCCTTTTGTAGATCTTGATATTCTGGGAACCACCGGAAGTCCGGAGTTTGGTGACCTTAAGGAGAGTGGTGGATTGTAACATATCAGAAGACTGGCTAGATATGTGGGAGCTAAACCATTTAGAGCCTTGTACGTAAGTAATGCTATTTTGTAATTAATTTTAAACTGAATCTAGTTAAAACCTTGGTGGCTGCATTCTGGACTAACTGTAGTTTGTTTATTGAGGACGCAGGACAACCACCCAGTAATGCATTACAATAGTCCAGTCTGGAGGTCATGAATGCATGAACTAGCTTTTCTGCATCAGATACAGATAAAATGTTCTTAATAAAAGCTGTTTTTGTGATATTGGAAATTTGATTTACAAAAGATAAGTTACTGTCTAATATTATGCCCAGGTCTTTCACTGTCAAGCTGGTGGTAATAGTACATAAACTTCTAAACGCAAGCTGAATTGTGTGAGCTGTTTTGTACTGGTTTTTGGGCCAATAAGTAATATCTGTGTCTTATCTGAATTTAGTAAAAGAAAAGTATCAGTCATCCAATCTTTTATATCTTGAACACACTCAGATAGTCTAGACAACTTGGGTATTTCGTTTTGTGGAGATGTATAACTGGGTATCATCAGCATAACAATGGAAACTAATCTCATGTCTTCTAAAGATGTTACCCAAAGGTAGAATGTATATTGAGAACAGCAGATGTGCTTTTGTAGCTACCTTTGTAGATGACCCTTGTGGGACCCCATATTTCACTGGCATTACACCAGACTGTTCTCCATTCAGATCTACAAAATGGTATTGATCAGGCAGGTAGGATCTAAATCATTTTAATCCCTGTCCCTGACTACCTATGTGATTTTGTAAGCGATCTATGAGAATATTATGATCTATAGTGTCGAATGCAGAACTAGGATCAAGTAAAACTAATGCAGTTTCTGTACTATGATGGGGCCTTAAACCTGACTGAAATTCTTGAATGTACTGTGCATATTTGAGCTGATACTACCTTTTCTAATATTTTCCTACCTTTCCAGTATCCTGGTACACAGGTGGGACTTTTTATGTCTCCTCAGAAAGTACAGGGGCTTTTGTACCTTTTTGATCAGGAGAGAAGAGTGCAATGACCAGATAAGGGCCTAGGAGATGTGGACTCTTTATGGAACTTATGGCTGAGTCTCTCATGACAGTCACATGATAGTATCAACCATTGTGCAACTACTGACATCTTTACAGGAAACTGATTCAATTCAAACTAATTTAAGTTTTAATAAGGGCATGGATAAATGTTGAAGTGTGTATACAGGGTGGGGCATGAGGATCTCCCACATTTTGAAGGGGTATGAAAAAATTAACAAAGTTTTGTCTTAATGGGTTTTAAAAATCATATCAGACAAATGGCAGCCATCATTGGCAATATACTGCTGAAGACGTTCCCGGAAGTTTACCATCACTCTCTGGGTCATATCAATTAGAATGGTATTGATTTCCTGTCTGATCTTTTCCTTCAAATCAAGAATGAAAATTGAAAACATTTCTTCTTCTTTAGGTATCCCCAAAGGAAAAACTCACATGGGCTTATATCTGGTGACTGTGCCGGCCACCCAACCTCTCCCCTTAAAGAGATCAAATGTCCACGTCCATCAAATGTGTTGAAACCACACGTTCTGTATCGACATCATCCAATTTGAGGCACAGAAATGTCTCCAACATTCCAACATACTGGTCAGAGATCACAGTTACTGTGCACTATGGTGCACTTTGCTCAAAAAGTTCAGGATGATCACACCCAAGTTGGCAACTGAGCACCAAACAGTTACACGAGGAGTGGCCATCCATGGAGTTCATGAGGCTTATATTCAGCCAATAGTGAAAATTCTGCTTGTTTACGGCTTCACTGATAGGTAAGTGACTTAATGTCAATAGTGCATGCTAATGGGGGGATTTTCTTGGCGATTGCTGAATGGATGCTGTTACTGCTTACACATTTTCTGGTGGTCTAGGTCTGCCAGATGATTTTCTTTTTAGTGTGGATCCAGTTGCCCAAGGATTATAAAATTCGTAGTAAAATAATATTTCGATCTTGTACACTGAGCATGAAGGGTGTACTAAACACTCTCTGTGTGGCTATCATAGAACAGTTGTTCTCATAATATGCTTGAACAACAAAGCCCCGATGTTCACAGGTCCAACTCATGATGAGTACTGAAAACAGTAGAGCCTATATATATAGTACAGACCAAAAGTTTGGACACACCTTCTCATTCAAAATTTTGAATTTGTATTATGGCAAGAAAAAGTAAAGAAAAACGAGTGGCCATCATTACTTTAAGAAGTGAAGGTCAGTCAGTCCGAAAAATTGGGAAAACTTTGAAAGTCTCCCCAAGTGCAGTCACAAAAACCATCAAGCACTACAAAGAAACTGGCTCACATGCAGACTGCCCCAGGAAAGGAAGACCAAGAGTCACCTCTGCTGCGGAGGATAAGTTCATCCGACTCACCAGCCTCAGAAATCGCAGGTTAACAGCAGCTCACATCAGAGACCAGGTCAATGCCACACAGAGTTCTAACAGCAGACACGTCTCTAGAATAACTGTTAAGAGGAGACTGTGTGAATCAGGCGTTCATGGTAGAATATCTGCTAAGAAACCACTGCTAAGGACAGAAGCAGAAGAGACTTGTTTGGGCTAAAGAACGCAATAAGGAAAACTCTTTGAATGAGAAGGTGTGTCCAAACTTTTGGTCTGTACTGTAGAAAGGCACCAGAAAACCCAGTTATACCCCACCACACATGGGGCCCATGAACGGCGTGCGTCGTATTGCCAGCCTGCAGCCATCCCAGTTTCGCTGCTCTCTCAGCTCCTCCTGCTCTGCCATTACCTGCGCTCCCCTGCCAGGTCTCCTCTTCCTTGCTCCTCCTCGCCATTTGCCGCTACGCCGCTTGGTAAACCTCCCGCTCTCCGCGTCGACTTCCCAAGTGTTAAACATCGTTGCCCCCCCCAAAAGAAACTCCCGGGGGGGCTCCTCTGCTATGCCTCTATAACGGTCTAGCATTCTGTCATATTTCGGGGTGCGAGGCATAAATGCAGAGGACCAGGTTTTAACGGAAACGATGTTTATTTAACAGAAAAACAGGGAAATTAACAAAACAAATAGACTTTAATAATAAAACAAACCAAAACACGAATAATGGGCACAGGAAACACGGACTAAACGCACATACATTTACTGGGTGAAAATCAACAGATGCTAGACGAATAACTGAACTAAAGCAGGCTATTTATAAAGAAACTAATAACCCCCTCGGTTCAGGTGAGCACCCACGTCACCTGACCGAGTGTAAACTGGGAAATGAAGTAAAACAAAACAAACTACAAAACAAAAGACTCAGAGCGCTTTGGCGCCCTCTAGAGGTTATCCCTGACAAGTATCTCCATTAACTAGAGATGGCAACATGCACAGTGTCCAGTTGGCCTTTTGCACAATAAAGAAGGCTAATGAAATCCCTTCCCTTTTACCTTCATTTACCAAGCTCACACACAAACTATGGGATAGTAAGAGTCAGACAAGCTTATGGTTTTTAAAAAATGAATGCGTTGCAAATAAAATATTTAATCCAATATAGATTCCAATAATAAAAAAAAAAGTTGTTCTTTCCTGAATGGGGACAGGTTACAAGATTATTGAACTGGGGGGAAAAGGAATCTATGATATGATGTTCCTGCTGTGAGTAAACATGATAATACAGAAATATAATTCATGGTAAGCACTGTGACAGGAGTGAGTCACAGTTAACTAGAAATGTATATGTATACATATTTCACCAAAGCAGATATATCAAATGTCATTATCAGACATGACACAAGCCTGACTCTCCAATAGCCGGCAAATGATGACAGAGTAACAGATTAATCTATTCAGAATAAAATAAAAGAAGAAAGGATTCAGCTTTCATGCTTGCATTATTATATGATTTTATGGTCTAAATCATTATACAGTAGCTTTTGCAGTGTTGGTTCAGGTAGTTGAGGCTCTGGGTTTCTGAATGGAGGGTTTGGCGGTTCAAGTTCTGCCACTGCATGTTGCCAGTGTTGGGCCCTTAATCCTATGCCCAAACAAAATCACTCCACCGATCCCAAAGCCCAGATGAAAAAGAAAGAATGTTGGAAGATGGGCTAGAAACCAGACCTGTAAGAACAATCATTGCTACAGAAATGACACAACCCATTGCCGAATGTGTTCAACTGCACAGGAGGATCTAAATATATGCTGTATAATAAACAAACTTGTCTAGTAGTGCTTAGATTGAAGTTCTTCTGGGTTTATATATTTGCAGTAGATGTTAAGCCTACTGCTGTAGTTTTTTCCTTCTCCAGAGGCTAAAAATCGTAGAACAATGTGGTTTGGACAATATATCAAATAGCACATTACCAACAACTGGCAATTTATGTGAAAGAAAGTAGCAGACCCTGAAAGACCTTTGAATTAAATATACCCATATACAAGGATGAGTTTATTGCAACAATCTAAGGTATACATCATATAATTGAAAAAGTTTAAAGTACAAGATTTAGATGAAACTTAATAGCACAGGCTCTCTGTATTCATGAAAATAAATAGGCTTCAAGCAGCACAAGGACTAACCTTTTCTCTAGAGGATGCGTGTAAAAGGATAAAAGTAAAAAAGCTGCATTTATTTATGGAGTGACCTCGACATTGCTGAGCTATTAAAGCAAGAGTAAATAGTTCGGTAAAGATGAATAGTAGGGATAGGCCATTTCTCCGTACAGATCTCTTGAGAAATGCACCACAGAGTTTGTGAAAAATACCAGAGCTGGGATTTAATCCTCTTTTTCTCCACCGTGCATTGTTTTTTTTTTTTTTGTTTGTTTGTTTGTTTTTTGGTGGCTTTAGAATATGTTGTTCATGATCAGATAGAGATCACCTTGGGAACACTACAATAACCAGTTCTGCTTAAAATCACAATATCATCTCCTAGATCACTTACTTTAATTTTGACTGACAGTTTCAGAGAGGAACCTTTAAAGTTTTATGAAACATTGCCATACACTTTGGACATGATCCTATACTGAGAAACATGGCAAGATAATGTGTGCACTACGGTATGTTAATACAAAGAAAGGGGTAATTGTTATTCCAATAAAGAAACTATTTTTACAGTTTTTCTCAACTGCTTTCAGTCATTTCTCAGATCAGAATTGAAGTTTGCAGAACTCCAAGTGCATTTCTCAAAACAACACGTACAAACTGCACAACATAGTGGATAACCGGAAACAGCGTGTTACCTGCTCAAAATGCTTTGTCTATCATGCAAAAGCGTGTTTTTTCGTCAATCATTGTGTCAGAGGCAGCAGAATCCCATGTCATTTTTTCAACAATGTGAACGTGACAGGCAAAATTATTAGTCATGTTGTCAGTCAAACATCATACTCAGTTTTACTTATTTAAATTATACTCAACTCAGGTTTTGATGACTAGAAATCACTAAATTACTGTACTGGTGTGTGTCATAATTTACAGTGTCCCTCCGGTAAAAAAAAGAAGTTATTCTTGCAAACCATTGTTTACAGTAATTTACATGGTAAGAATATATACATTTTCTGAATTATTCCATCTAACCTCATCTAACCAATCAACATCAACCCACGTAACGGTATATGGAAGAATCGAAACAAAAGATCAGACTGTATTCTCATTTTTACTGTACTGTCAATAGTGGTACTTACATACAGAAAACAAAGGAAACTATACATAGGCTATTTACCGACAAATGGAAACACAAAAAAAGACAAAGTGGGAAAAACTATACATGTACAACAAAAGGTAAAAGTGAAATTACATGTGAGTTTTCCTATGCGTCATGTCGGTCCTATGTGTTGGGCCACAGATTCTCACTCGTATCCCAACATATATTTTCCCTTGCTATGCAGGGTGAAAAGAATCTTCTTGAGTGCCTAATCCAGCCTCTGCATGCATCTGCTGAGATGTCCTCACATGCTGCATCCATGGCAGCCAGCAGTGTCATCCACGTATATGGCTGATGATCATAAACCTTCCACTTCCAAACCGAGAAAAGCTCTTGAATTGGGTTCAGGAATGGGGAGTAGGGTGGAAGGAATTCAATCTGCATCCTGTGGTGGTGGACAAACCATTACCTGATGTTGTCAGAGTGATGGAAACTGACATTGTCACAAATTTTACTACATACTTCAGTAGATCATCTCGATTGAGATCTCTCTCATCTTCAGGAATGACATTTCTATAGAGATTGTCTAAGAATGTAAGGAGATGCTGTGTGTTGTACGGTCCCATAATAGGAATATGAGCTAGCACACCTTGGTCTGAAATAGCAGCACACACAGTGATGTTTCCTCCCCATTGGCCTGGGACATCAGCAGTAGCTCTCTGGCCGATTAGATCTCTACCACGCCTTCTGCCTTTTTCCAGGTTGAAGCCAGCCTCATCCAAGAGAGCAATTTCTCAATTCTGGACATATTTCTTCACAAACATGTACTCACAATTTGTGAAAATCTGTACAAACATACAATTCTGAGAGCATGTTCACTCATTTTGATAGTACAGACTTCCAACCTGAGAAAAAGACTAATTGGTTTGGTGGTTGTGACATTTCAGCTGAGAACCAGGACTGAGAACCAGGCTGAGAACAAAGTTATTTTGCACAGCAGGACAAAAGCAGCAAGAATTGTCAAAAACAGCTGACAGATGTACAAAACCATTTGCATGCTGTCCAAAAGCAATTGCAATTTGATGAAAACAACAAGAATTTTTTTTTCTTTTTTAAGAAATGCAGTTCTGTTGTGAGAAGTGACTAAAAGCAGTTGAGAAAAACTTTAATGTAGGCCATCGGTCTGCCATTTTGCATCAATCAACGTAGTCCCATAATATCTTATCCCATCTCTGTAATCAGAATATCCATAATTTGGAATCATGGCCGATTCACTGCAAAGTCTTTAATTAAGCCTTAATCATCCTGTCCTCCAGTCTTGACATTAGTGTGTTTAATTTCCTGCCTTTTTATCTGGAACACATTTAGATATATTATTAATTACGTTTTGTCTCACAACTATGCTTGTAGAGGCTGTGCCTTTTTTTTCTTTCATTCATTATGAAAGAAATGAATAGCAATAAGGTTCCAGACACTGATATGGTCATTTAACACAACTCTAGGTGATGTAACTCTAAGTACACATGGGATCAAATAGTAATACCTGGATAAGGTACTATGGCAGATTTATTTGGTTTTTAAGCCAAATATAGCACTAGTGATGAATGGATCTACATAATCAGTGTGCTTGAGGGATTTCTATGGGAATAGTTCCTTTGAATATTGAATAGATGATTTATGCATTATAGTTAGAAGTGATGGATTGTGATATTAGTCTTAGTGGGTCATATACTTTAAAACTAATTAGCGCAACCCTCTGCTTGGGGATTTTTCATTTTCTCTAATTCTCATTAGTTTTACTGACACTGTGGTGAAATAGCCACAATTATTTCGGCAGCACACAAAAAGTTTAGGATGATTGTATTTGTCAAGCAGCTGGAGGAGAATACAAGAAGGTAAGGTCTTAAGAAGGAAATACATTGTTCCCAAACCCCTATGTATAATTATTGGGACTGAAGGTGTTAAAGTCATAATGTCATATCATATATATGACTTATATGTTTACATATGACAATATGACTTATAAGTCATATGTTTTGAATGGTAGTACGCATTCTGTCAAAAAGGAGGAACTAGGCAGAGCCTTATGCAAAACCTAAACAGATTGTCTAAGGTAATATTTCAAGCCAAGTTTGTTGTCTGCCTAAGGAGAAGAACACCTTTGACTAATAACTAAATTCAGGACAGTGTGAGTGATGGAAGCTCTCTGGTTAGTGTATCATTCCAATTTCACAGATGAACTGTCCTCTGTGACATCCATCCTGCTGCTTTCTTGATTTGCTGACTCGCTATTTGACTGACATTGAAAAGCCTGGAACCAGGCAGCAATTCCATGGATGCATATTTTATTATTCCATTCATTTGTTTATGTATGTTGTCTGACATTTTCTGTCTTACCTGTTTGTGTTCCTTGGCCATTTTTATTATCTCTGAGACCCTCATCTATCTTCCCAAAGTGACAAGTCTTACTATAATGTGTCCCATGCTGAAGTTCAATATACTAACTTATAATAATAATAATAATAATAATAATAATAATAATAATAATAATAATAATAATATAGTTATGGAGAAGTGATCACCCTGTGGCCATGGGGAGGGAACATAAGGTAAAATTGAGAATTTGAAATATCATGAAATAAATAAAAAAGATTGTATCAAACTTACCAAGCTTTACATATTATTAGGAACATATTATACACCATATACACCATAAACTCTTGAACATGTTTAATGTTCTTTTTAATTGGAAATTTAAATTATAATGGAATTTGGAAATTTGAGCATATTTATTGAATTTATTGACATAAGTATAGAACTTGGATCAGACCTGTTTTTCTGGCAGAACCCATGCATGCTTAATTTGATTGGGATATGGGGAATATTGAGGATTTTTTAGTTAGTTAGTTAGTTAGTTAGTTAGTTAGTTAGTTAGTTAGATAGATAGATAGATAGATAGATAGATAGATAGATAGATAGATAGATAGATAGATAGATAGATAGATAGATAGATACCTCTTGTGTGTGTAAATGCCAGCAGGTATGTATCTAGA